>JANHGB010007692.1:0-22662 GCA_026283785.1 Coracopsis vasa
AGCACCACCTCTACATGTCTTTTTAGTGTCTCCAAGGATGGTGACTCCACTACTTTTCTGGACAGCCTGTTCCAGTGCTTGACAACCCTTATGGGCAAGAAATTTTATCTCATATCCAATCTAAGCCTCCCCTGGCACAACTTGAAGCTATTTCCTCTTGTCTTGCTTGTTACCTGGGAGAAGAGACTGACACCCACCTCACTACAACCTCCTTTCATGTGGTTGTAGAGAGTGGTAAGGTCTCCCCTGAGCCTCTTTTCTCCAGGCTAAACAACTCCAGTTACCTCAGCTGTTTCTCATGAGACTTGTGCTCCAGACCTTTCACCAGCCTCCTTGCTCTTCTTTGGACATGATCCAGCACCTCAATGTCTTTAATGCTTGCTTTTATCTGACCAGCTGCTTGGTGGTTTAACCAACCATCTCTAAAAGGTGGTTTGCCTTGGTTTTCTTGAGGTCAGCTTCAGTTAGATACCTGATGCAGAAAAAAAAATTCCGTCCTTGATATTACAAATATGTTAAAGTACCTTGTGAAATAACAATTGAAGCCTATGCCTTTCACAACAGTACTTCTGCTGCATTCCAGAATGAGAGTGGGTTTTTTTTATTGTGACCACTGAATTTATTGTGTTGCTGTGCTAATTTTCTTGGTCCTGTGATCTGCAAAGCAGTACCTTTATCTCATTCTAGTTTTTAACTTCTTTTGGAAAGATAAAAGAAGTAAGTTTTTGCAATGTGAACAGAGAAAAATCTGGTTCATGATGTAGGAATGGAGTTCACAGACACACACATACACACCCCCCAAGAAAAATTGGCTGGAGGGACTTGTGGGAGAGTTCCTGAAATAGAAAAAGATTAAATGGCATACTGAAGATGTCTTGTACTGTGTAGTGGAGAACTGAAGGGTATCCTGGATATCTGCAGTCAGCTCATGGCAGCAGAAACTGAAGAGTTCTCACCTCCTTTAAGGAGGTAGGAAAACATCTTAGCCAGTCTACTTAAATCTAAATAGTCTTTTTGTTTTGTCACTATGATTTTAAAGTGTACCGTGTATTCATTTAAGGTTATTCAGTGCCAGGCTTTGCTTACCACACTTTCTAATTTGAGAGAACATATGTTTACCTACATGTATCACATGTGATCTAGAATTTTGCTTAATTGCAACCTCTTCCTCTTTGGCAAGCTATGTACATGTACTGTCTGGCGTGTCTTTTAATATCTGCTATCACTTCTTGAGAACTGCAGCACTTACAGTCAATAGAATTTTTATTATGATTATTAATATAGTCTTTTTCTTAAAATATGCAATAAATTACTAGGTTAAAGTCCTAATTTATAGTGAAATATAATGTCTGGATTCCTTACATGAATGAGGTATTTAGGACACCTGAAATGAAATAGAAGGAAATAATGTCCTGTGTGATTGTGAGGAGTAATGTAATGGTTTATTATTGGTACATCTATGACACAATTAAAAAAGAAAAAGAATCACCTTCTTGGCACAATTTAAAATGATGATTGTGGAAAAAAACCACACACACCCTGCAGTTTGTTCTGTGAGAATATTGTCCTTAGCACTTTTACCTCTGAAGTGTGAAGGTTTTGAATTTACAGGGTAAGTGTATAGCACACAGTAGTTTCTGTTAAAAAGGTATACATTTTACAATAGAGCTAAAATCTGTTCATAGCTCATGTAGGCTGAAGGTTATAAGCTAGTCCCTTGCAAAGAGATAGAACGTACAAGTCAGACACTACTGAACATCTTGACACGTGACCATGAGATCTGAACCAGTATATGCCTGTGTCTTTGAATCTGCTTTTAACTCTGTCAGTTTAAAAAAAATAAAATTAGATCTAAGATTGATTTAGAACAAACTGTGAAAATATTTTACTTTCTATTGAAGACTGTAAAAAGCAATGGGCCATGTATGATGCAGAAGTAGAAATATTTCCTTTATCATTTTAAAAGCTAAAATTGCCGCTTGTCCAAACTAGCAGTATAAGAACTACAGTTAAAAATGGCTACACCCACATATGTAAGCACAGTGGATTTAGAGTATTGAGCTGCACAGATTTGTGTAGTCTTAGTTTCAGATTGAACTTTGTGTGATTTTCCCACGGTTCACAACTGCCTGCAGTTTCACTACAGGATTGTAAAATATTGAGAGAATTTAAACTTGAACACATTTTCACTTTTTGAAGTTTTTGATCAAAAGATAGATACAACAGATATCCCAACATTTAGCTACATAACAAAATGAAAAAAAATGTACCTTAACCTTTCAATGCAAGATTTGGGTGATAAAATATTGAGTGGTAACAGATGTAATGCCACTTGGCATGTTTGCCTATTGCCAACGCTGGCAAAGAGCTGTATGCTTTCCTTCCAACTGTCTGTCGCGGTTTAACCTCCCAGCAGCTAAGTATCATGCAGCTGCTCACTCACTTCACCACCACCTTACCTGCCCCCCCAATTGGATGGGGAGGAGAATCAGAAAAAGGTAAAACCTGCAGGTTGAGATAAGAATAGTTTAATAATTGAAATAAAGTAAAATATAATAACAGTAATAATAGGAAAAAGAGGAATGAAACCCAAATGGTGCACAATACAGTTGCTCACCACCCATTGACCAATGCCCAGCCCATCCTCGAGCAGCAATTGGCAGCTCCCGGCCAACTCTGCACAATTTCTATACTGAGCATGACATGCTATGGTATGGAATACCCCTTTGGCTCATTTGGGTTAGGTTTCCTAGCTGTGCTCCCACCTGTCTTATGCAGCTCCTCAATGGCAGAGCATGGGACACTGAAAAGTCCTTGATTTAGAGTAAGCACTACTTAGCAACTGAAACATTGGTGTGTTATCAGCATTGTTCTCAGACTAAAGTCGAAAACACAGCACCGCACCAGCTACTAGGAAGAAAATTAACTGTCTCAGCAGAAACCAGGACACTGTCAAGTAACCAAATTGCTACTAATACACAGACCCTGTGAAGGCAATGAGGAGGATTTCTTTCTGGGTTTCTTTTTACTCCTTGGATTACTATGGAGGCAATGCATGCACAGTTCTTTGGCTGTGCACTTCTTTGGGTTTGGGGGGGATGTGTTTTCCCTCTGAAAAGACGAATATAATTTTTCAGGGTTCCACCTTTATCAGACAGATAACGTATCTGTCACCTTCTGTCCTTTAATTTATATTCGTCCTCAGTAGAATGAGCTTTGATCATTTGTGCTTTACTGAGATGCTGCTCTGGCAACTCAGTAGGACCACAGCTGACAGGCAGTGTTTGTTGTCACATTGTTTGCAATCGTGTGCAGAGGGAATTGTACTAACACACACAGAAAAATATTTGGCTCGGTTTAGGTGAGTTTCCTCTCTTCTCTTCTTTCCCCAAAAAGTTAAGTTCTTGATTTAAAATAAGTGAAGAGGCCAAAGTGTGGAATAGTTCCAAGAAAAAGGAAGCAGGTTGAAGTTAAAATTCCATAGCATTGATTGTCTTTACCTGGCATAATTTTTTCTTACTTGTTGTTTTAGGTAAAGACATAAGAAAATCTGGTTCATTTCTGACACATGTAGCAGCAAATGTAACTCTATTTTACAAGTAACACATTACGAATATGTGAAAATGCAGATGACTTTTAAAAGCAAATTACAGTTGGCCTACATTTTGCAGATAAATGTTCCTCTAAAAATCAAGAGTGTGCATATTTCAGTTCTATCACATAAATAAAGTGAAGTTCAGAGTTCTCTTTGCTACTGTAAGAATTTTTTTACATAAAACATAATTCATATATTGCATGAATGTGAATATGTATAAAGAAATTGAGTATTTCAAATTAACATAACCTCTGTCAGGGTTACTGAAAGTCTGAGTGCCTGAACTAACAAGTTGTAGTGATGGCAGCTGTCAGTTCTGTGGTATGACAGAAGCAAATATTTGTCTGTTCAGACAGAATTAATGTACTGCTTCAGACTGTCTTGTTCTATGAATAGTGTCAGGGAGACTTAATTTTAGCAGATTAACTACTTCCTGAAGCTTTCTATTGAGTTAGCTTTTTTCACTGTTTCATTGCACAGCATTTCACAGTGTAAGGAATTTGGATGCAAAGGTTGATCATACTGCTATGATAAGTGTATTACACAAAGAAGTCTGAAGCTGTGGAGAGCTGAAACCTGTAATGCTTTAGTCTAGAAAATAGAGTCTTAAAGAAGTTTCAGAGTTTCATACAAGATGGGATTACAATGTGTGCTGTAGAATTATAGCATGCATTATAAATGAATGTTAGGTCACAGATGCTAAAATGGTAACAGTGAGCTTCAGACACAGACCTTAACAGTGAAAAACAGGAGATTTAAATGAACAAACTGTCTTTAAACAAAGTTGAAGATAAAGCCCCTGCTGACTGTGACCTTGTTACTCAGTGTGTTTTTCAGTAGGAATTGTTACCTTCAGGGATAAAGGCGTAGAATCCCAGGGAAAGAGGCACCCATAGGAAGGTTACAACATTTTGCACAGAAAAGGAGAAATGAAACAGAACTCATGGAAAAAAGAATGAGGTGGTTTATCAATTATCTAATTGGCTTTTTAATTTTAGCACTTCTTTGATATTGCTGCTTGTGAATATTATTTCATTCAGCAGATCGTGGATTTCTTTCAGACTTGCAGCACATGAAACCTCTGGAGTAAATGGAGATCCATGATAGGGAGCTGTGAATGGTAACAGAGCAACAAGCCTATTTGTTAGTAAGCGTTGCTGTGCAAGGGGCAGCACCTCCACCCAAGAATTTTTAGATGGTACAAAACCTAAAGGTGATGAAAAACAGTTCTCTGATCTCACTGTATTGTATATATTTCTATTGTTCAGAAATCAAAAATCAAATACATGATTACATGTTTTAATGATTATTTTTAGATGTTTCAGTTTGGAGATTTAAATACTTGAGTTTGGTAACCCAGTGTCTATCTGTCTGAATTAGAATGGAATCCTCAAAAAACATGTGTTTGTGTTGAAAGATCATGGGGTTTTATGCTCTAGCAGTTCATTAGCTCTTGTTTTAACAAAAGTTTCTCTTTTGCATCACAGTAACTTCCAGATTTTGGATAAAATACTTACTGATTTCACTGTGTGATCTAGCTTTGGTTGCATTCAAGATCTGACCAGACAGTGAGGCTAAATTTCTCCTATTTGTGATGCATCTAAATTTTTCAGTGTGACATTGAATGGGGGTTGTGTTTGGGCAGTATTATGACTCCTCTTACAGGAAACAGTTAAAAAGGAATTTCTGCACATCTGAAAAACTAGTCAGAAGAGACAAGTTTGTTATTTTGTCTTGCCTGCCTGATTGTGGATTAGGCTTTGGGCTGTCTGCTTTTAAACATCAGAAGAAACGAGTTCCCTTTATACAGATAGAAGACAACTCCTACGAAGCTGGGCAACTGATAGCGACACAACTTGACTTCTTGTGGGTATTCTGTTCATACTATTTGTGTTCTAGCATGCAAAACTTAAGCAAAATGTGTCTTTTTAAGATGCACTTTTAGTCTATTAATTAGCTGCAATGTAAATTAACGTTTGTTATATCAAGTTTTGTTAACATATCTGTTGTGATTGTTAAGCTTTTCTATAGCAAGCTCTTTTTCTTATTTTCTGTGTAGCAAATGCAGAATTGGTGCTGAGAAGTGAAACTGAGAAGCAAAATATTTGGAAGTCTTGAAATTCTAACTATTACAATTGCTGTGGCATTTTACAATTATTGTTAACTATTATTAGAAATTTCCAGTTATATTTATGCTTATTGCTGAGTGAAATTCTTGGAGGCTGGGCTATTGGGGTGAGGGGCAGCGTTACTTGCTGGAAAATAAAAGCATCCCAGGAAAAAGAGACCCCATTGTTAGGGCACATACAGATTTTACTCCACTGAATGTCTGTTGGTATTACATAGAAAAACATTCTGTTGAGGACACTTTATTCTGTTCCATAAGAAACCACCTTTGGCATGGTCCCTGAAGGACTTAGAGTTGCAGGGCTGCTGAAAAACAGCAGCATTGTAAACAGGCTGGTTTTCTGTGATTAAAATTGTGTAGCTAACTGCACATGTTAATATATTCTGTACCACAGGAGTATATGAGGCTTGGCTGTAATTGTCATTAATGTTTACTTTAATGTATGATGTGTGAAACAGGTTTCATTCACAGTTTTCTTAAACATTTTGTAAAACATTCATTTAAAGGTGTGTTAGATTCTTACGTCCAAGGGAACAAATATTCTTCTTAATGTGTCAGAATGAAACCTCTAAATTCAGATGCCTTCAGAGTCAAATTACAGAGTTGCACATTTCTTTGTCTTAATTGCTTCTCCTACAGCTGTTCTTTAAGTGAAAAAATATTTGAAAAGTATTGCAAAACAATCTTTTTTTTTTTTTTTTTTTTTTTTCAAAGATTGCAAAGAAAGTAGGACTGCTCACCAGTTCTGGTGCATTAATGCATAGCATAAGCTTTGCTCCTCTTGCCAGATTCTGCTGTGTTCTGACAGAAAGCTTCTAATAATCTTCTGTAACCAGTAAAGACTAATTATTGTTAATGAGTTTTTTAAAATAGGGTTCATAACATAACGCTAAAAAATTCTGTCCAGACTGCACATACAGTTACTAAAATTGGAAATGAGCGATACAGAACAATATTCTGGATGTGTCCTTCTGTTTATATGAGTACATACAAAACAAGACAGTTTAGAACTAGATCTATTTTAGTGCCCAAAAATTTCTGTGAAAGCATTGCCAAAATGATATCTTGAAAAAAAATTAAAATAGAAAGCAAATACTAAGAGGTACTAATACTTCCTTTGTTTCTGGGTTTACTTACTATTACTTCCTATGTTTTTAAAGGTATGTCTTGGTTATAAGCTAAAACTTCATGAACTAATTTGAATTAGAGCATACCGTTTCAACCATGCCATGTTTTAATTAGGAATTCACCATTCAAGTTGGAGAGGTTCCAAGTTTCTTTTCAGATTTATTGTGTGTTTTGTTTCCTTCTTGCTTTTTAGAGTTAAGATTGGACAGAACTTTAGAGAAAAACACATTATGCTCAGGGTAAATGTAATGTGGTGTAGGCTGTTTATGTAGTGTTTCTATTAGACTCTGGAATGAGTGCCTTCCACTGTAATAAGCTTTGAAGGTAAAGTACCCAATAAGATTCTCTAGAAGAGATCTGCTTGTGCTAGGGAAGCTACTAAAAATACATCCTTTCTCTAATTGAGGCTGTCTTCTACCTCCAGAAACAATGAATGGATCCTGTGTCTTGGGTAATATAAAGGCTTTAAGCCTTAATGCAAATATGATGTTTTTTCTTTCAAGTACTGTCAAAGTCCCTCCTAATAGTTTGATGCTTTGGAAGCAAATCTCAGTAAGTAGCATTCCTGGAAGATGAAATTTAAGTGCCATGCCTCAGCATGAGAAAATAAATGCACCCTTGTTTAGTCTGAACTTTGCCTTGATTTTTTTCTAAACATTCTTAGAGGCACTGCTTTCTGCTTTCCTTTCTGCCTCCTTCCTAGTCTCAGAAGATAACTCTCCCATGATAGTGAGGAAAAAATTGTTTCTGTAAACTGCCGGTTCTTTTGAATCACAGTAACAGCAATTTGAGTCATCAGCAACTTCAGCAACTTAGCTTTTAAACAATTGCTAGAAATAACTAATAAAGATATTTTCATGCTAACTCTTATGTAATTTCATTAATCTTTTCTGTGATTTCTGCAATTTCATTAAACAGGATGTATGCGTGACTCTTAGAAAAATACACTCAATAGTATTCATGTTGGGTGTCAGCTCCTGCTGCACTTACTATGCAGTACTTAATGCAGTTTCTTAACAGGTGTGTGAATGTGATACTTAAGAATTTGGAATTGTTGGAGTTCGGGTATGTTTTGTTTATTTATTTAAGAAAAGGAAAAACCAAATAATTGTGTACACAGCTAAAATGTCTCCTGAACTGCAAGGTAGCAGAAAGCTTGTAATTTAAAGACTTCACCAGTGGTCAATGCTGCTTAAACTGTTAAGTATTTTGGCAGCACAAGGTGAAGTTGTTGGATGTGGAAGAAACTGATTTAACTTGACTTTTCTATTTTTCCTCTTTATTTATTTGCATATGGACTTGAAATGTTCAGCATGTGGGATAGGTTGTTAGAGAACACAAGGAAAATTGTGATGATGCTATTGGATTGCATGTATTGCAATTTGCGTCCCTTCTAAAACAGATTAGTATTTCACATGAGAAATACAAGAGAGCAGTTCTGCAGCATGACAAGGTTCCCTTTTTCAAATATCCGAGTTTGTAAGCTGTAAGCTTCTCAAGCAAGGTTCTGAGCAACCCTTGCTGAAAAGCCTCAATGGGGCGTTCTTATCAACTCATCCTTTACAATGTTAGGGATGTCAAAGGTGTTAAGAGTCTCTTGTGTATTTTGAATCTTTGTTTATGTACACTATTTTGGATTTCAGTCAGATTTTGAGTGTTTCCAAAGTTGAGAGACTCCACAACTTCCATGGGCAACTTGTTGCAGAGTTTCACCACCTTCAGTGTGATAAAAGATTCTCTAATATCCTAAAAATAGTTATTTGTATCTTTTTTCTGTCTAACATTTCAAAGAAGTCATCTAACGTAAATAGGAATAATTACAGGCATGTCCATCTTCATATCATTTGAAAAGTAAGCCAAAAGATTTTTATTTGAAAATAGTACTTACTACAATGCCTTTTTGTTCTTAAGTATCATTTATTCCTTTAAAACATACACAGTCTGTTAGGTTTGTATGAAAGAAAGCCTGTAACATCCATCTCTAATTTGAAACTAAAGACAGATCTTTCTCCTATTGTATTTTGCATAGTTAGAGGGTTTTAAAAGTTTTTTCAAAACAAATAATTAACCTAGAAGTATTACAATTTCCTATTTAAATAATTTGGCATTCTTCTGTCCAGTAGGAAATCCTAGTAAAAATACGGGTACTTTTTTTTTTGTGAGCACACCTTCTTGGGAAGTTTTGATTTTCTCTTATAAGATTTTGGCTTTTGTACCCTTCTGTCTTCAAGAGCATTTTCCCATATTCTGAGGTTTATTTAAATTACTGTTCAGAATGTTTGATGCTTTGATTTATTGAGACAAGCGCGATATGCAGAATAATGTGATTTTATAGCAGAATGTATGGTTCACAGCATTTATTTGAGATTCATAGGATCACTTCTAGTAGAAGAATATAGTTTCTGTAAATCTGTGGAAAAAGCATGGGAGGCTTGCAGAATCCCTTAACCTCTTGAACTTTCCCATGTCATTCTATGAACTCTGAATCTATGGCACTGTTCAAATCTGGGAATGTTTAAAAATGAAAAGCCAAAACCCTGAGCTGCTAGATTTTGTATAAAACATCTATGGCTCATGCAGTTTAACAGTCATCTTAATTTTGATAACATAAGCAGGCTATTGTTAGCAGTCATCATTACTTTATGTAAAGTAGCATATGATTTCAAAAGCTTGTTTTCCTGTTATTTCAGCTTTATGATAAAATAAACACAAAATCTTCACCACAAATCAGGAATCCTCCAAGTGATGCTGTACAGAGAGCCAAAGAGGTAATGGCTTTAAAATATATTCTTTTTTACTTTGAAAGTTTGATTGTATTTAAAGTGAAACATTTTTTCTTCATTAAGACATCGATACATATTTTGTTGTATAATCTGAATTATTTCTGAATTCTACTGTTGATTATTTAAGTTACATAAACGTGCATCATTGAGTTATGTCTGTGTTACATACATTACTCAGTTTCATCATTTAACCTTTGCTGCAACAATAGCGGCATTAAAAGGAATACTCTTGTTGGGTAAATGCAGTATCTTTAATATTCAGTTTATCTGCAGAAGTTTCATGTTTATATGATTAAGTCACCAAAAAAAAAAAAAATACATTTCTAGGTATCAGCTCCTTAAATTCAGAAACTAAGTTTATCATAGGTAGCTCTAAGAAACGCAGATCTAGAAATGTAATGAAGGTGGCCCATTTGAGCAAAGATAAATAGACACAGGTGTTTATAAGTATACCTGACAGACAGTATTTTGTTTATTTATTACAAGTAGTAAAAGCAAAATAGCTGTATTATATATTGTCAGTATAAGTAAGTATAGTTCTTAAGGGTAGTGTCAAAGGGAAACACTATTTATAGTTCTATAAAACAGAATGAACAGGAAGACTTTAAAACAGTGCGTAGTAACCAAAGTCACACTGATAGAGACCCTGAAATCCTATTCTGCAAAATTTTCTGGAAGTTAATCCTGGAAGGTGCTTCCAGAAGTAAATGACTCTGCTTTTGTTTTCCAAGTAGTTGCATGTTAAAATAAAGGTGTAAGTATCAGGTTGCAGGCAAATGGGTTAAAGCTTATTTACTTCCTCTTCCTTCCCCCAGTGATAAGCTGGAGCATGGCTCCGATTTTACAAAATCTGGAGCTTGCAGGTGAGATAGCAGATGGACTACACCTACACTTGATGTCTTTAACAATATAATTTGTGGGAGAAGGCTTTATGAGTCTTTTTACTTCTGCTTTTAAACTGATTATTTTAATAAATTGAGATCATGCGTGAAAGTAGCAATTGGTGGTGGTGATGTGTGTCTCCTATTAGCACTTCCTTTTTGATTCCATATATTTAGCTGTTGGAGGAATACTGTCAATTGAAAAAAAAGCAACTGTTTCTTTCAAATTTTTGCTTTAATCTCTCTCAGAAAGAAAATTGAAATGAGGTATTTTATTGTCCTGGGGGGAGCACATTCTCCTAAGTGCTCTCCTGTCAAAAATATTCTTTTGTATATTCTTATAGATATTCTGACTGACCAGTGAGGGTTTTCATTTGTTTGATTAATAGCTTTATTTAAAAAAAAGTTATCATGGGCATTTCTCCTGCTTATTTTGCAGGTATTGGAAGAAATTTCATGTTACCCAGAGAACAATGATGCAAAGGAGCTAAAGCGTATTTTAACACAACCTCATTTCATGGTAAGCAAATGCTACTCTTCTTGGGTTTATTTTTCTTATTTTCTTTACATTAGAAAACATAAGTTCAGTAAGTTCTCCCTAAAATCTGCAAGTGATGAAACTGCATATAATACAATATACCTATTAATAAATATTTCTGCTGGTCTGGCAAAATAGTTACTGTTGCTACTACTATTGGTCCTCATTACTGTGCTGAAAACTGTCAGCAGTTTGGAATAATCTAATCATGGAACAATTTCACTATCTTTAGGGGAGCTGAGTTGCATTTAGAAAGAAGAGCAAATCCTTTTGGATGTGCATAGGCAGAACTGGGATCCTTATTTTTCTTTTTTCCAAGGTCTTGTTAGGATAAAGGTCCATGAATTCCTTGCAAAATAAGTGTTTATTCAACATTATTTTACGATAAATCAATAGCTTCTACAATCTAGTTACATATCAATTCCTACTGTATCTGTTTCACAAATCTGATTTGTTGGCAGTAATTGTCCTAAGTTCTGGGATGTGACTGCTTAATAACTTGATTCAAGTTAATGAAGCCCAGTCTTTTCAAACTACTTAAAGGATTTCTTCTGTTTATGCTGTGGATGAAGTTCTTAAATTCAGAAATAAAAGTGTTTGCTTAAATGTGCTGTACACTATTGTCAGTTTAAAATCATGAATTTGACTTTTCCTTACACAAGGGTTATATGCAGGGGGCTTTGTGGAATTTGCTCACCTGAAAGCTGAATTACAGTAAGTCTGAAGGATAAACCTAATTTCCAGGAAAGAATGAGCTGAAACAAACCTCATATTCAGGTATAAGATTAAATCTGGATAGCTGCATGTCCCAGTGTGTTCTTTTAATGGCCACTGTAGCCTTGGGTGCATTTATTTTAGTACTTAAAATCAGAGCAAGAGTGTGTTTTGAAGTGAATCTCCTTACAGTGCTTTGGCTTGTATCATGTAAAGGCCCCAGAGCATGCAAACTAGACTCCTTTCAGATAAAATAAAATTCAAAGATGTACTCCAGAAGCCAGTGTAATCCAGCATCTGATGGGCATTCAGTCCACAGGGCGAGATAGAAGCTGGTCAGAAGTAATCACTCCTGCAATGTGTTCAGTGTGTACATCGCATCCTAACTAACACAACTGTTTTACTTGCCGATTCATTCCTATTTCATTATGCTAATTGCTAATGCAGACATTGGCTTTTTATGTTGTACTTAGCAACACAGATACATTATTGCCTGGAGATGATACCTATCCTGAAGTCTGTAACAAATCTGGTTGAATATTTGACAGGAATACTTTCTTGAAATAGAACATAAAACAACATGGAATGGTACTGAGCTGTATTGTAAGAAATATTTAGAAAAAAACAGAGGGGGAAGGAAAAAACCCAAGAATAATACTCTCTGGTACTCTACTTTCATTTGATTTACCTTTTCTTTCTTTGCATAATTACCACACAGTGTTGATAAAACATTAGGCACTGTGGAGAGAGAACATTTTTTAAGTATGAATTTTCAGAGTAGGCATCAATAAAAATGATTGTGGCATATAAAAAATTCATGTATCAAATCAAGCAATAGGAAAAGTGAGCTGGAAATAATCTTTTACAGGTTTCTCTATTTCCACCTGATATCTTCCTAAACATAAAGCCATCTGTCAGAATTCTTTTGCTGCAATTTTATAAAAAGTTGGGGTGGGATTTTTTTATATGGAATAAGCTGCAAATCCGTACTGAGTATTTTTGCTGAGGAATAATTTCAGTAAGTTTGTGGCATCCCAAGCTAAACTGCTAGTTGATGTAGTCACATCCCCTCTCCCCATGTTTCATCCTCTCCCTTGCACTACACTTTGGTACTGTACTGTGCCAAACTAGTAGAAAACTGCTCCAAAAAACAATGATCCATTTAGCAAAAAGATTTAGGGACAACTTAAATGCTGCCAGAGCCAGAAGAAGCAAGGGAACAAACACACAGTCCAGGTTAGGGAGGATATAAGGTGCAGACACCAAAGACCAAAGAGTCTCCAGATGTCAGAGGCAATCCCATCCTCTCCCATCATTCCCAGTCCTGCTTCTGGATACATCTCTTATAAGGTTGCAGACCTTACAAAGTTGTTCTTTTGTGTCATGCCAAACTTTCTTTCAGAGCCAAAGCCTTTAAAATAGATACCATTACGAAAGGAAATAATTTTATAAAACAGTATTGTCAGCCTACACTCAGTGTGTTTACTAAACACTGTACAGAGCAATACTCTGGTTAGTAAGTTGCTAACCAGAGACTGAAGCATGGAGACTGAAGCAATAAGGTGTAATAAGTAGGATCATATGTATTATCACCTGTATAACAACATTGTATTTTACTATTATTTTATTATTATCTGATGTGTATACCTGATCAGAAGACAATGGAGTATAGTCTGAATCATTTACTTAAACACAGTGTTAGTGGTTTAGACTATGTACAGGCCTTTACAAAACCAAAGCAAATAAAACATTTGTAGGTACACTTACTGGCACCGAGATCTTCAGGTTCAAGATTTCTTGTTGGTTTAGTTTTGGTTTATCCTTGGGTGCCTTATGGGTACAGGAGTGAATTATTAATTTAGTCTGTACATGCTTAACATTTTAATTTAAATGAATGTAAATTTTGCATAGAGATCTTCCAGCAGATAATTAATTTAATAATTCTTTAAAAGTTTATCGAGTACCTCATTTGTTGTGTTCAAGGAGCTTTTAATCCATTACACAACTAGTTTTTCAAATGTGCCAGTTTTATTTGCAAAAGGTTCTATTATGTGTGTTTAGTAATGGCAGCAATTGAAATGTTTGCTGTACTGGGAGAATTTTACTTAATTACTTATTGAAGTTTTAGCCATCATCGTGTGCCTTCCTACGCTGTTCTTTACAGACAATGATCCTATAATATAGTAGAAAGCATTTGTTCCCACTAGACTAATTTTCAGCAGGATTATGATGTTTTGCAAAGGAAAAGGAGACAGGAAAAGAAATCTAAGTTATCAAACTTAACAGAAATGCATGAAAAGTCATATCTTTAAGTCCAATAGCAGTCTTTTTATTAAAGGTTTTCAATATTTAAATTGAGCTTGCTGTATTTTAATATCTGGTGTTTCGGAATTTGTGTTAATTTTTGTTAACACATCCAGAAATTATCTAGTATAGTTATGAACCTTTAAAAATGTTCAAACTACCATACTTTAATCTCCTACAAAGTGTATATTATTGCTAAAAACATAGTATAAAGCAAGGCAAGTACATGATGTGAAACAAATGTAAGGCCCTGAATTACATAAAAAATGTAATGTTGAAGCATGGAAAGTATAACAGATATAGGCAGGTGCATGAAGTTGGGTAGCTTTGAGTAGGTTGAGCTGAAGGAAGCAGAGAAGATTATCCTACTCTGCTAAAGAGTGCTTGCACGCAAAGCCAAGACCACACTCACTCCTAGAATGGATGTTTCTTGTAACAGCCAGACCTAATGCATGTTTGCACACAGCTGCTCTTATCTTATTTGGGACAACTCCAAACAGTTTTCAGATGCTAGAATGAGAATTAAGCTAAATCTCTAATCCTATATAGGAGTATTCACACATAAGTTTACACCAAATTAAAAAAAACTCAAATTAAGAATTTATTTAATTAAAGTGATTTAACTTACATGTATGGTCCAGATTTCTAATAGAAAATGTTGCTTTAATAGTACAGACTAATGCAGAGGAATTGTAAATTTGAGCTTAGCGGTTGACAAAATAAGGCGAAAACAGAAAATGCAGGTACAGGTTAGTATTTAACTAAAAGCAGTATTTGTGTGGGTGGGCTTGAAACACTAGAAAAACAAGAAGGAATGTGGGCAGAGCCTTGCTAATTTAGGGAATTCCATTCCATCATTATAATGCTGAATTCCAAACTATAGTTTGAAACTGATTTGAGGAAAGGGTACTTAAACTGTTTATGACCACTAACTGCAGTGGTCGCTGATATCTCTACTGTTGTGGAGATACTGCAAGAACTAGGCTTGATTTCTCAATCCCTATCTGAGAAACATGACATTTTGGGTATAAAAGCAGGATCTATGTCTGGTGCTTGATGAGTCAGTATAGGAGTAGAACTAGCATGTTCACATATAAATCATATCTAGCTTTTGGACAGAAGCAAGTTTGCTATAATATACTAATTAAAAGTTGAATGCAGATATGAAATGACATTTAATCGATTATGTGCTGTACCATTCTCTACATTAAGAAACAGAATAAAACCAACAAAGTATATTTGAGCAGTTTACTGCTTTAGATGGTAATTTTTATCAGGCATTCTGAATGCAATGTTGTTGTGCTGGGTCCGTGCTCTGGAGGAATGGGAGAATATGGAAGTGATTATGCTGGTAAACAACAAAAAAAACAGTATTTCATTCTTTCAGACAAAACTGATGCACAGCCTGTCTTAATTAGAATAAAATAACACAGGATCTGAATAGCTTTCCATCTTATTAGGGTAATTGCTATGGAACAGTTTGCTCAGAAGGGTAGCTTCCTAATTCTGTGTCTAGGCACATAAATAAAAATGTCTTAATTCTGACACCTTGCAGAAGATGGTGAAAAGGGAAGCAGCATCATTCTTATTGAGGCATCTACAGTAGAAAATTGGGTTTGCTCATGCAGATTTTAAAAGCTAGGGTTGTGTGTACACACTTGCAGTCTGCTGAAGTTTATCTTAAACCCCTTTAAAGAGAAAAGTTCCTATATAGACGGTGAGGCACAAATATCTTGGATTTCCTTTAATTTCTAAAAAGCTTCAAAAATACTTATAAAAAATGAGTGGTTGGCATCAGAGATTATGGAAGTCTGATGTTTTGTTGCTGTAATCTCCTCTAGGCCTTACTTCAAACTCATGATGTAGTGGCACATGAAGTTTACAGTGATGAAGCGCTGAGAGTTACACCTCCTCCCACCTCTCCATACCTAAACGGGGATTCTCCAGAAAGCGCCAACGGTGATATGGATATGGAGAATGTAACACGAGTTCGACTGGTGCAGTTCCAGAAGAACACAGATGAACCAATGGTACGGAGGACACCTCAGTATTATTTTTGACTCTGTGCTGGTAAAGATCAGTATTATAATGATTTTAATGATGTATTCTGCACTTTGAAGTGGGATTGCAGGTATAACTGGTACAGTTCAGCAGCCATTGTAGATACTTATTCTCCTGTGTATATACTTAACTTAAAATGCTATGTATGCATTCATACTACTGCTGGTTTTGTTTAAAAACAACCTTGTAGTACTTACAGCAGATTAAGCTTTTAAATAAACTGGGCACTTTGCACTGTAGTACAGAATTGCATCTTTGACAAACCAGAATGCTCATGCATTAAAGTATTGCATCTTCACTTACAAATAGTATTTGTTTTCATTGCTCATATCTGAGTGGCAAAGTTTTTATTATAACCTTAGAATTTATACCCTGCCTTCAAGTTTTTTTCTTTTTTTTTTTTCTTTCTAGGGAATCACTTTAAAAATGAATGAGCTGAACCATTGCATTGTGGCAAGAATTATGCACGGAGGAATGATTCACCGGCAAGGTAATTACTTATCATTGTTAGCTTTGTCTTCAAACACAGTTATTTAAATAATTTTGTACAAACTGTGTAATGGTTGTATTCCTCATTTTGATTGCTACTATTCCATAGTAGTGTACCTCTTTCTGTATGGAGTCCAGATGACCACCTTTGTTACCTTCCAGTCTGCATTTTGAGATGAGGGCCCACTGTGTTTCATGTAGGCCTTAACTAGGGTAATGGAAGTATAGCTCAATAAGGGATTAAAATGCCAATAATTTCTGGAGCTATACTTATTTAATCCTCTGTTAAAAACAAAATAATAATAATCCCTTGACTACTTACAGTACTTTTCTTTGTAAAAATGAAAGAGCTTTGTTCAACAAAAACGAAAATCAATTTCTCCTTGTATTTTCACACAGCATCTTTTGTACTTTTGATGTTGAGGCTTATAAAAATGATTTTTGAAATAAAAACGTTTCTTGTGCCTGGAACTTGAATCTTCGTTTTCAGTTTTCACTACTATACCAAACACTTCACACATATTTTTTCTCATCTTCAATCTACTCGTTTTTCCATTTTGTGTGTCCAGATCAGATGTCCAAAAAAATAGCTGGGCTTTGTCCTACTTTAAACAGATAAACTTATACTAAGTTGTTAGCTGCAAGGTTGGATTGCAGCTTAGAAGTGTTACTTTAGTTTTTCCAGTTTGCCATCTTCTTCTTTTGATGAACGCACAAATTTTCATCATTTGTCAGACCAAGGTTTCTTCTAGTCTACTGTTCTGTTTCAAAGGATGCTAGGAACAGGTTATTAGGGAAACAGAGCATAAAACAGGGAAAGGGTACAGCAATCCTTTCCCTGATATATTCACTTAGTTTCCTTGATATGATCAAACCTGTCAATAAGCAGGAAATATAAAACTTTCTGTACAAGCAAAAATGGAATTCATATAGACTTCTATATTCCCATAGAGGAACCTCTGAACTGAAATTTATTTGGCTTCTAAAAGTGAATCTTACAAGGATATTGCTCTAAGATTCACAGGAAGAAGGTTTTCTTCCAAATGTACTTAATTAGTGGTGATCTCTGGAAAGAATTTTTTCACAAGACTGTGCACCTGTTAAAAGTAGTTAAAAAATCAAATACGCCCATTAACACTGATATTTTCTTTTTAATTATACAGTGTCTTTTATTTCTAAAGATTTAGGAATCTTAACCTAGTTTATGTGTGCTGCACCTAAGAGCTCTTCTGCATGTTTCTACTTTTGTTAGTGCTCTAGATGCTTTCGTTCACTGCTTCATTCAACATACCTATATTTAGAATATTTTTTCTGAATAGAACAATATAAATGTAAGTTCACAGTGATCTTGAGCATAACGTGTCTTTGAATCCTATTGACAGGATCTGTGGCTTTTATTTGGGGAGGAGAGGGTGAGAGAGGGGGGTATGTTGTTTCTCCTGTCTTCTCTTTCTATATGGAATACTGCCAGAGCGTAACACCAATGACTAGATAACAGATCTACTGGGAGGGTTACTGGAACTGTATAATTTCAGGTCTAGCAATATTAAGTACAAACTTCACAATTCCCAATCACAAAAATGTAGCTGCTGTGATGTCTGCCTTCTATCTCTATGCCAGCTCTACCCAGTCCTGCTGAATATAGTTGTGCCTATTCAAAAGGTTAAAGTGGGAAGATAGGCTTGTAAAGATGCTATCTACTTTCACTTATCAGAGGATTCAGCTCAATGAAAATGAAACACCAGTTTCAGCCATTAAAAATTGTCTTTTTGTTGACCTGTCTGCTCTTGTAGGATAAGTACATGAATGTACCTTAGATTTCAGGCTTTTAATTATGTCTTGGCTTTCACTTTTGTGTCTGTGCCTTAACTTAGCTCAGTTGTCCATTCAGTTTTTACCTGTGGATTCTTTTTATAATATTTACACTGTAAATGTTATTTTCAGGGGATCTGTGTATAGCCTGAGTTCTCAGTATCTCTCGGTACCTTAACCCATGTGTGGTTTTTGCTGCTGACTGGTTTTGGGGCATATGTGCTTAAATGTGAAACCATTCTTAAGATGCATTTAAGAAGAGGTCCCAATATGGCATTCTAAAAGATTTCCAAATAAGAGAGAGGATTTACTGGCTGCCCATTTATCTTCACCAGAAAAACAGCAGTTGTACATTGTGCTACATTCTCAAAGAGTCTTAATGTAAATCTCACACTAACTTTTAAAACACTGATACCTCTGATAATGTTTCTTCAAGTCTAACAAAACCTACGTGAGGACTTGGTGAAAATATGATTACATGTTCATAGCCTTTCACTTTTCAGCTACAGAATTTCCTTTTGGCTACAAAACATGTTTCTGAATAGGGACTCCAAGAATTTGTTCTGTGCTCTTCCTAATAGGGTAGGATTTCTCCTACTTCTATGCAGAGCAACAGCACACACTTCCTAAAACTGTCTTCACTCTGGCTTGCAAAGGCAAAGAAGGAAATAATTTGTTCCCGAAATACATCCATTCTTTATTGTTACAAATGAGTTATACATCAATAAGTCATGAATAGTTTAAGTTCTAAAGAAACACTGCACTGTCAATAGAAAAGGAACCAAAAGCAACCAAAATTAGATGGCTAAGCAAAGGTATCATGAGAGCTACAAATGGTACAGAACCCCCGTTATTAAAAGATGTCAAGAATACTCTTTTCCAACAAGAATATTTATAAAAAGTATAAAGTTTCTACAGAATAATAATAGTCTCTTCTCTGAGACTGAAAATGTCTTCTTATGGTTTTCTAGCTCATCTACTCCCCAAAACAGAATGACCATCTACTACTAAATATCCATGCTTTATTCCCAATTTTTATGTATACTGCTCCATTCCAAGCACAAACAGAAGAATATTCACTTCTGTCAGAATAACAGAAGGTAGTCACAGCAATCATTTACACTCAAGCTGAAGTTAAGTGTTCATACAGAAAATGCGTACTGTAACTATGGTAAATCAAAATCAGAGAAATGAAAAAACACAGCAATCTGACAGATAATATTAAGACTGTGTCCAGAAACCAAACTGCATTAAGTAGTCATCTGATAAAATACTGCTTGAATATCTCTATTGAACATTTCCAGCTGACTACTTGCACATGACTTTCTTTTCAATGTAAGGGGTTTTGCAGTGTCCCTGTATAAGGGACTTGTATCTTTCACATGTACTTTTATAGGGTGCCTGCACATCTCATGCTGGTGTATTGATTGCACAGACAGATTTGTAATAGCTACCAACATCCTTATTTTCCTGTTGTTTCATATTTATGGCTTTTTATGAATATTAGTACTGTCTTACAATTACCTCATTTTGTAAAAACATGTTTGAGGTGACTGTATGTTTCATTAACTCCGCAGGTACGCTCCATGTAGGGGATGAGATCCGAGAAATAAACGGAATCAGTGTGGCAAATCAAACTGTAGAACAGCTACAAAAAATGCTTGTAAGTGCCTGAAATCATTTTCATGTTCTTTATAAAATCTTTTCTTCTTCTCCTCCTGATAGTCTACAAATGTATGTAACACAAAGTCTTCCTGTGTTCAGCTGTGAAAGCCTTCTACAGATGCTTTCCTTTCAAACATTATTGATATGGAGATTCTGTCTTCAGTATCTTAGTCTTTAAAGAAGTGCTTCTCTTTTTGCAGAGAGAAATGCGTGGAAGTATTACCTTTAAGATTGTGCCAAGTTATCGCACGCAATCTTCATCCTGTGAGGTAATGAATTTAATGAACCATCCCATTTTTCCTCAGTCCTGTAACTAACTGCCTGCTGATGGCTGAATGTTACTGCTTTCTGGGAAATTGTTTCTGCCTGTCCTGTTAGATCACGCACACCAATTTTACAACAAAGATAACGGAACATGAGTAGGTCCCACCTACCTACTCAGCCCTGCCTTCATATTCATCTCATCAGCACCTTAACTAACTCTTTACAGCCTGTTTTTTAAAAAAAGAAAAAAAAAAAAAGGAAAGGGGATCCTCAACTCATGCACTTAGGAAGCCCCTTAAGCCCCTTTAAAATAAATTACCATTTAAACTTACTCTCCAGGAAGTCTATTAAAGTTCCCAAGCTGAGGAACAATCATTTTTTTAGGCACTAAATGTTATTTTACTGCTTTGGGCTGTTAAGGGTTAATTGAAGAATTTGTTTCTGTATAACCCTGTTGAGGTAAATTTGTGATGGTTGTCTGTAACAGTTACATGTGGCTTAATATTATGTTTCCATGAAAAAATGGTGTTGTCATTACAGAAGAAAAACAGATTTGGAGTGAGTTCTTGTTGAACTAGAAACTTGGTATTATGGTTTGTGCACAGTAACATTTAATTCCCTTCTGCTCACAAAGTTATGATACAGATTGCAAGTGAAGGGAATTAAATTATAGAAAATGCTACTTCAGAGTACTGTTCCAATTTAAGCATACAGATGGCATATGCAGTAGGTAGATGATGCCGGTCTTTCTGTGCCACATGCTTAACTGCGCAAACAGTACCCGAATTAGAATTCTGAGAGTGAAACACAATACCTGTTGAAGTCAAGCACCTTATCTTAATTAGAGCTGTGATTTCACCCAAATTGTTTTTGTGTCTCAGCAGATGCTAGAACACACACAAACTGCTCTTGTGATTATCAGAACAATCTGTTTGCAAGACAAAAATTACTGCCTTTTGGTTGCCTTCTGTACTTCTAACAGAAGTACAAGAACTAAAAGGTTTTAGGGATAGAAGGTTTGACAAATTTTCACCTATGAGGCTGACTTTCTTAAAAGATATAAATATGAAAGCAAAAGATTTTCATGAAATACAGAAGTTTTAGAAAAAAATAGAAATTCTTGAGTGTGCTGACAAATTTACATATTGACTTTTGTGCTGTAAATAGTAATAATAAAAGCCATCTCACTTCCCAATATTTAAATACAGAAACTGATGAAACTATAGACCTGCTAGGAAGATGATTATTTGGAAAAAATAATTCAGCATAAAGTTTTACATTAATACCATTAGGTGTCATTTTAGTAGTAGCCGGTCCTCTCTTTTCATTAGCTTTGTGTCCTTAGGTTCTTAATGACTTTATTTCACAGGGATGAGAAAAATGGACTCTTACCTTCCTTTGGAAAAAAACGGCAAAACTAGAAATGTGTGATCAAATACGGGGTAGGGGAAGCATGTCTAGTTATCACACTCTGTGGCATTTAGCATTCATTTAATCAGAGGTGGCTGAATCTGTGCCACCTGCTCAGCCACACTATGACTTTGGCTAGATTTTCAACTGTTACAAGTGTACACAAAACGCCAACATTTTTAAATCACCTTATCAAAGCAACACAAATTTTATTTTTTTATTTTTTTTTTTACAGAATTTTCCAGGATTGTGATTCAGATGATGAATCAAATTCTTAACCATTGATAAAGACTAAAAACGAATGTTGAAACACTTTACTAAGACACAGAAAGCCTGCTTTGCATGCTGTCTAGCAGGATAAATTCAGAGATATTGGGTCTTTGTTAGTATAATCTTACTAGTTAAGGTACTTTTTTGCAATATTTTAGTATAAATTTGTGTTTGGTGTCCCATCCCGCCTCACCCTCCCCACTTCAGTCATAGACTGGTGCACACATAGTATAGTTCTACCAGAAGAGGAGTATAAAACAGAAGTGATAACTGGGGATTTTTGAGTCTCCTACCATGATCATGTCATTGGATTGCAAAATGTCTTGAATAAGAAAGACTAAATATCAGTAGAATCGCAGTTGATCTGCCTTTTACATTAAATCTGTCTATAGGCCTCTATACACAAAGGTATGGGGGGGACACAGGATGTTATTTTTTTTTTAAGTAATTGTCATGGTTTAAGCCCGTCCACGCAGTCTCTCTCTCACTCCTCCCCACTTGGTCCCCCCACTCAAGCTCCCAGAGGGATGGAGAGGAGAATCAAAAAGAATACAACTCCCATGGGTTGAGATAAGAACAGTTTAGTAACTAAGGTATAGCACAAATCACTACAGCTACCA
>JANHGB010007696.1:0-18451 GCA_026283785.1 Coracopsis vasa
ACAGTCAATGTCAGCAAAGTGACAGCAGGGTGAAGAATCCTGTTAAGAACCAGGACCGTCACGCTGCGGCAGCATAGGTCCTGCTGCGCGCCTGTGGGGAGCCGACGCTGCAGTACCGCACTTCGGCCACGAGGCGGCAGCATCGGCGAGAAGCCAGCGGGCGGCTCCGGCCCAGGGTCAGCACCGGCCCGGTTCCTTGCTTAGCGCGCACATGGGGCTACAACGGAGTTTCACCACCGAGAGGCATCACCTCGCAAGCCCGGCAGCATCGTGGTACCGTTACCGGCAGCGCGGAGCCTACTGCAGTACCTTGTTTCTTTGGCCAGGCGGCAGCAGTGAGCAGGTGCCAGCGCCGCACCTCGCATGGGCGGAGACCGAACTGCAGTACCGAATCTCGCGACAGCAGCGAGCCTGGCACTGTGCATGAGCTCTCGCGATAGGAGCCCCTGCTGCGGGCGGCTCTTTCTGTTCGACTTACCTAGTTAAGCGAAAGGACTTAGTGTATCTCGGTAATAGATGCTTGCAAACATCCTAAAGACAGCCACAGCTCTAAGGGCTGAGAATGGCACCGAGCACCACCCTTGGTCCATACCAACCCTAGGATGAGATATGGCAATCCACACCCCAGCATTCCCAACAGCATGATGCCGCACCTGGAGCTCTGGCCACAGCCCTGAGGATCAGGTACACACACCTGAGAATAGCTAGAACCAGCAATAAACTGTAGCCATGCCCTCTGTCTCCAAACCCAGGGAGAAAACATAGTGCAAGAAGGAGACAGCATCACCGGAGCACACAAATGCCTGCTCTACTCTTCACTGCTTCCACCACACTATTCCCCAGTGTTATTCCTTCATTCACACTGGAGCCCAACGAGGCTACCACAGTTGCTTACACATCTATGTAATGCTATTTGTTATAAAGACAGAAAAAAAATTAGAAATATCCTCCAAGTCATCAATTCATTAGGCTAGCAGAGCTCATGTTGTAACCCTAAATCTACAGAGTGCATATGAAATACTGTCTGCTTCAGTGTACGGTTTTATTAAGCTATACGAACTGACTCAAGGGATTAAACATTTTACTTTTATTATAAACCCAAATTCACTTCCTTCAGAAATAGAAACATCTTCACATATACCTAGACCTCCAGTTTTCAAATGAAGGTCTGAAAGAGAGCTGTATTTCAGCTAATTGCTATAATTACACTTCCACATGTTGGCACTAAACCTCAGCCAATGCCTAAGGTTACCAGAATGAGCACAGAAAGGTGCACTTCCCTTAGCATTTCATTTTCTTTCAACGGTGACAGACCATCTCATGCAATGCTAACAAAGTTAACTCTAAAAATCACATGAGCTCATTTAAGCTGCTGAGGCACATCCTTTCTTTCATATAAGTTAGTTTCATATGCTGCGACAATGAACTGAAGGTTATTTCAACATACTGCACTCTTTACAGAGACATTGTTACTGTAGTAATTAAAAACCCCCAACAAATATGCATAGCAAAACCAACCCCAATACACGACAATTTATTGTACCACCATTAATATAAAGCATTTCAATCCAAAATGGTCAGAAACAATCTTAAATAACTGCATAAGAATTTATAAAGATTAGTAAAGACATACCACAGACTATAGCTTTCTAAGTTTAAGTTCTGGTAGATATCCATGTTTAAATAAAAAGGACAATACCAGCAGAGATGCATACCTCTATCATCTTTATTTATAAAGAAGTGACAACACTAGAAAAAACACATTGATAGCCAGTGCTTTGAACAGTGAAGGTGGGATCTAAAAAAGTCTGATTAAACTAAACAACCTTAGGTCTTTATCAAGTTGCATATCTGCCAGGAATGCTGAAATGCAAGAGTTTACACCTGCAATATTCCATAATGGATCAGCCACATAATATCAAATATAGTCTCCAATTCCCAAACCAATACATAAAAAAAAAAAAAGCCATCACCAAGTTTGAGAAAACCTCTGCAAGTTCTTATTGCTTTTTGAGTTAAATAATAATCTTCAAATAAACCAAAATCAAACAATCTCTACAGTATCTTGCTCATCCTCCTGTTCATTCATTAACACTGGAAGCAATCAGTTATTATATGATGCAGCAACACAGGCATTTAAGAAACAACAGAAAAAACCCAAAACCAAACAAAAACTTATTTAAGTACACAGACATCCCCACCCTCCCTGCCCACCCTCACCCTGAAACCCACTATAACCACTTACTGCCTGGAGAGGAGCAAAACTCGGTAGACAAAACCAGAAATCTGACTACAGGAAGAGGGAAACAGAGGGAGAAATAGCTTCCTTAAATATTCAAAATCTGATGTCTTCCAAAACAAAGCACATCATCCTCATCATTTAAAAAGGGAAGTTGCTTTATATCTAATCCTTGCACATGCTGAGTAGTTCTCAAGTCCACTGAGTTCCACTGTGCAGCAGCCGATTTTGAATTCAACAATGCTTCAAAAACTACAGTAATATTCAATGCACTTTTTACTAAGAAGAGGAAAAAAAGCAAATGCATGTTGAAGTTGTTCTTGCCAATTCAGCATTTCTGCAGCAATTCCATTTGTCTCTTGCAGTATTAAAGCTCTAACAGCATCAGTCTTCAGAATCGTCCTCAGAAGCTGTCAGAACAACACAGTACAATCAGAAGCCTTGACAAATGTCCGTGACTTTTTTTTCACTACTTTGAGTGGTAGAAATAAAGGTAATTTTATAATATTAAATAGCAGATTATAATACCTGCCTAAACCTTGTGTAATTACACAGCTTAATTTTTAAATGCATCTCATGTCTGAAAATTACAGCATTTTCAAATCAAATCTTGACATTATGAAATGCAGCGTCCTCCTGCTGTTCTTCCTCAAAATAGAAGGAAGAAAATTTAATTACGCCAGAGATTCAAGTTTTATGTAGAGTTTACAGCGGCTAATTCCAACAGTAGAGGAGAATATATTCAATCCATGACAGCAGCACCCAACACAAGGGAAAGAAATGACTCAAAGTTAACAATTTGGATACTAAAATAACTACGAAGATTCAGCAGTCTAACCACACTTTTTGTTTAATGCATATACACTGCTTAATGCAATTAAATCAGGCTCAGTTGCAGACAGCTCCTCTCTCCAACCCCATTCTTTCAGCATACGCAAAATGAACATAAAGCCCACCTATGCACAGAATTTTGTTGCTGCAAGGTGACTTATAAAACAAACACATACTTAAACAAAAATAAAAATCAGCACACATCTACAATAG
Organism: Coracopsis vasa; assembly: GCA_026283785.1. Classification (NCBI taxonomy): domain Eukaryota; kingdom Metazoa; phylum Chordata; class Aves; order Psittaciformes; family Psittacidae; genus Coracopsis; species Coracopsis vasa. Next base: position 3,284 of record JANHGB010007696.1, read on the forward strand.
GCTTGTAATGTGTTAAGCTTGTCTGTAACAGGAATTTAATCTGTCCTCTTAAGCAAATTCTGTAGGCAATAAAGTATTTATATTCAAGTAACTTGCCGCATCTCTGTACACAAAACAAAGCAAGGTAATGTCTGTCTGCTCACTTCTCCAGTTCTTCAAAGAGAAATGTAACCAAAGTACCATCAATGATAAATCTAAACCTCAGTATTCCTCAATTGCAAGTTAGATAAAGCCTGAATCACACATAGATTAAATTACTGTGTAAAATGGCACACAATAACATTAATTTTTACTCTAAGAAGGATGCATGCAACTCAGGAATAAATTCCGAACTCAAGTCCACCTTTGATTGCTTTGAATGCAGAAATAATCTTCAAATCATCATTGAACTAAAACTGAAGACACACACACTATATCCCTTATCATAGCCTAAATCCAATGCATTGAAAATTCACCTACAAGCTTTGCATGTTTTCAAACATTCACATGCACACTAGGGAAAAAGAAAAAAAGCAAGCAAGCAAACAACGGCAGATCAACTAGCTACCCTTCTACTGCCTATTCACTGTGCCCAGCATATAGTTCTGAATTCAAACACACTGAAGAAGCTATTTGGCAAAAAGTAAGCTAGTCCTTTGCCTAAACTGGCAACTGTTAAATTTCATTCCTGAAGTAGATAGGCCAGACCAAGGAATACATACAGCTGTAAAATGTGGATAGAAAAAAAAAAAAAAAGGGGGGGGGGAAGAAGAGAAAATGGGAAGAGAAGTATGGTAATTTAAGTGCAGTGAAACTCAACTTTAAATGTTTTTTTTCTACTAGGACTCATGTAAATGGCTACAACCCGGAGGTCACCACCAGTTCCATAACTGTGTACTCCTAGAATTACAATAACCAAACTGTAACTAGTGAGGAATCTTGTTATCACTTGCAGAAAACGCTTCTGTGGTCCAAACAGAATGCTGTTGGGAAATTAATCATGGAGAGTTAAAACCTCAGAATAATTCTACTGATAATGGAAAAAGCACTGCTGGATAAAATCAAGTTTTCAGTAATTAAGTTCAGTATTATGAATCTTGGCAAGGAGGATTGTACTCATTTAGCTCTGAGTTGATCTAATGGGAGGGGAGAGGAAGAGGGGAAGCACCTACTTTCAATATCTTCCATATGTGCCTGAAGAGTTCTTGCAAGGTTAATAAACTAGAAACAAGGCAGAGAGAAAGTAGTTTAAAAGTTGCAAAGTTATCTGCAGAAATTTGCAACAAGTTAACAAAGTTTTCTTCACTTTTTCTTTACTTTTCACATCCCAAAACCTCATCCCAGATGTAAAAAATTTTAAAAATTAAAAAAAAAAAAAAATCAATGCAAAATTTAATATAAATCCCCACACATTAGGCTTCAAATTGCTATTTAAGTTATTTCAGTTTCCACTCTATGTCAAATGTTTCTGGTAGCAGTTAGTGGCATCATCTTCATGTTCTACAGTCTGTAAAATACATCAATTTTGAAAGTAAAATACATAAACAAGTGTCAGTGTTATGAAAACTGTCCCTAGAAATTGTAATTAAAAAAAAAAAAATCACATAACCTGTAAGGACTGCATTATTTGGATCCATTTCATTTACTTCACTGTTACTATGGCAAAAAACAGGCCTCTGACTGAGATTAATGAAAAGCGCACAAATACACTTAAGATTTTAACTGTAAAAAAGAAGTTTAAGAGCACAATTACTATTGGACAATGGTGGCAGCTTAACCTTAGAAGGATGTGGTATCAAAATCAAAGCCAAAATCCCTAGGAACACAAGTTCTTCAGGCAAATTTGAATGTCTCAGCCACGTTGGTTTTTGTGGTGGGTTTTTTTTTTTTTTTTTGGTAAGTGACAATCTACATCATGGTTTCAGTGATAGTCCAGATGTTGAGACACAGCAAACAAAATGAAACAAGAACATAATGCTACAGTTCCCATAGCTCAAGTTGTATGCTTGGCATCAAACAGGCATTGGTGTTCTAACTAGTTTAAAAATGCAGTGTCACGCAACTGCATAATGCTGCCTCCAACCAGTAAAAACATCTTACTTCTGCAATACACTCAAGCTAATAACCTGCACAGGATACTTGCTAATATTAGATTATATACCTCTAAACCTGTAGCAGAGTCAAACTAGACATTTCATTTGTGGATCATGAAATACAAGCTCTACATTAGATGTGTATGGAAAAGAGAACTACTGTTCTAATACAGTAAGAGATTAGAGCACAGTCCTGCCTCTACCCTAGAAAGCTAGTACCTGACAGCAGCCATTCCAATAAGCCTTGGACAAGCTAAATATTTTAATATTGTCACTTTGTATGTAGTAAAAAAAAAAAAAAAATTATTAAAAAAAAAAGCTTTTCAGGAGCTCAGTTGGCAAAGGGTACCAAATAATTATCTAGAATCAAACAAACGTATAATACAGGATTTCTGAATGAGTCACTATGCAACAACAACTTTCTATGATGATCTCTTACTGGTAAAATGTGTACTTACCGTATTTCTAACTCAAATCATTTAGGTAACAAGAATCCAGTCAAATACAATCAATGAAAGTATTGCCTAACACCAGAAAACCATACTATAGCTAGTCAGTTTCAGAATGTAATATACAAATACATTGGTATGCACAGTCCAGCAGACAAGCACTGCAAGGTCTAGACCTCTGCAAGGTAGACTGGCATAATGAGAAAAATCAATTAAGTAAGGTAGTCCAACATTCTCAACTGCATGTTTTGTACGGAAGGAGGTTAACCTCACAGTTTTGCATAAATTCACAATAACCATGATTACAAGCAAAGCAATGAACTACCAATAACCTTGACAAAAAAAATTTTGCAACACAATAACTGCAGTAAAGTAGTACCCCCAGTTTAAAATCAAAACATGGCATTACTGCATCAACAAACCCAGACCTAAATTTGTTAAATAAGCATGCTTCTTGGGTATCTAGTTCCTAGGTTGCTCAAGGTAACAAATCAGTTCCAAGTTCTCTTTACAAGCAATTCCAGCCATAAAAACCCTGCATACTTACTCTAACACGTGTGCTGGCCTCACTTGCTGTTCCTAGCATATCAGAAAAGCGCTGCTCACATAAGTGTAATAACACTACAAGGTAGAGACCAGAGCTGATAAATTCATAGTCTGCCTTAAAGGAGATAAAAAGAAACATTCAGAATGTCAGTGATGTCTGCATAGAGTATTCAAGAAGTAGAACAAGAAATAAATTTTACTGGAAACTTTGATCAAGCTGTTCCAGGAAATACTAAAAACAAAAAATAAAATATTAAATTACTGAAAAGCTGCTTACACTTCTGGTTCTTCCCACCCACCCCAGATCTAACATATTATCCTTGAAGATTATTTGTAGAACTTTTTCTATTCAAGTCTTATTAGCATGATTATTTCACAGGAAGAAATCTGAGAATCCAAGTATTGTATCACTGGGGAAAATAACAGCAACAAACTTTGCTGGTTTCTTTTCAGTGTTCCAAACACTTTACAGAAAGCCAAATTAAGGGAGATATTATAAGAACTTTATGATGTTATAAATGTTTTGAGAAACTATTTTCCCTCAAGATAAGCTTTAAAAATACCACTGCTGAACCAATCATTTAGAATAAATTCTTTAAGTAAAAGTTTCAAAGTTCTTATTTCTATTGAAATACAGTGACTGTAACAGTCAGCACTGCTAAAAATTAAGATGGTGGCACTCTCGAGGAAGACTTTTCAGAGTCTGGCCCAAGTGCTGGGAACTAGAGTAGTAGGGTTAGAGCTTCTGCTAAACAGTAAAAAAAAAATTGATTGATGACGAGATTGATGTTTGCCCTCAAAACTGGTGTCACTATTTCAGCTTCTGAGGTAGGTAAATTTTATTAGTCTTTCTATATTCATAAAATAACTCAGAGAATAAAAAAAGCTCTGAATAAACTTCATTAAAATAACACCAGCTTTCTGTCATTTGTTCATTTTCAAATACTACACAACCCAGTAGTTCTAAGATAACGTATTTTATATGACGAGAGTAATACTAATGGACCTTTGATTATTTTTAGTTTAGGAAAGGACTTTAAGGAGCAGCAAGAAGCAGTTAGTAAAGAGATTGGTTTCTACCACTCTAATGAAAAGAAAAAAAAAAAAAAAGGTTTTATGTGATGTTATATTTAGAAAGTGGTATGTTTAAAACAATTACTAAGGTGTGTTAAAAAATAGCTAAAAGCAAAGACAATGACTTAATTTAAAATTCAATCTAATCATACTAGTACTCCCACTGCACCCATGTGGCAGACACACTGGACTGCAAACCTAGATGACAGATCTGCAACCAAGAAAAGGATAAGATATATTACACTTACTGAAAGCTCAGCTATAGGAATCACAGCAGGAAGATAGAATTTGTCTGAATATTAAGGAGAAAAATCTGCTCCATGTTGACATTACTTTATATGCGTAACAGTCCTTCTGAAAAGGAGATGCATTTGTCTTCTCTAAAGAGCACCTTCCCAGCACTAAACCAACACTTACCAAATTAGGCAAAATATACTAACTTGTTCATTTGCATGTGCCCTATAGAGTTCATGAATGTCAAAGTCTTCCAGATTCAGATGCAACTTCTCCTTGCACAGTTCACAAGTTGTTACTGCTTCCAAAGAAGAACCTGGTGGGGAGGAGCAGGGGAAAGTCAGTATTAAGTTACAACATCTATAACATATGACAGAATTATACAAGCATGACAAACTGTAATTAAATCTTGACTTAATTTTGCAGAGCAAGGTTAGAAGAAAGCTTCTAATACAAACAGAGCTACTATCTGCTAATGTCAGAATTTAAAAGCTATAGCATGTTTATTCTCTATCCAGCTCCACATATTTTGTTTCATGTTCATGCCTCTTACTGAAAGTCTGGCATAAAATTGTTGCTTGAGCTGTCTGAATTCTACAGGGTAATCCAAAAATACACAAAAGTAATAATAAATATACTGGAATACCTTAAATTTATGGCCAGAGTAGCATTTTGTCTTCAAAGAACCAGGTTTAAAGCAAGCTGATCCACAGGCAACAAGATGAACAAAGCAAGTTTATGGTGGATTTCATGTCTTATATAAATATTAAATATAAATACTTCAAACTAATTTCTCCTACAGGCTGAGCCTTCCAATATATCCCTACTCTGATGTGGGTCCTCTAGTAACGAGTAAAAAAGTAGAAAGATGCTAGCACCTTCCTGTGGGAAAAGTATTCCACGATCTTCATGCCTTCAACCGAGCCAACTTTTTTTAAATCTTATTACAGATAACTTACATTATAAACTGGTCAATTAATTAATTAAAAACATTTGTACCGTGTGGAATTTGTGAGGTGTTTCTTAAAATTCTACATGCACTTTGAAGTAATTTTTTTTTTTTAAGCAGTTTTAAATTGCCTTCAACAGGAGGCAGTAACATTTTTGGATTGTCAAATCCCCACCACTCTGCTAGTCAGCCTGGCTATAAGTCTTAACAACTAGAACCATATCCACGAGAGAGTGGGGAACAAAATCACACAAAGTTGTGGAGTAGCTCTACAGCTATGCTTCTGCAATGTTATATTTTGTCCAATTTCTTAGTAGACAATCCCAAAAATGCAAATGTCTAAATGACAGTTATTGGATCTACTCACATGAGAAGCTGCACAGACATACAATAAGCCTGTATGTGCCACTCTGTTGTGTGCCCCCAACTGTTTGTTTTTCGAATAAATACCTCGATACTAGAAGAGTAATTCTCCTGATAACCCTCCCAGTGTAACTGGAAGTCTTTTCTGGTCCTGAATCTGCTTTACCTGAATTAATCTTGGACTGCAGCCATTTTTTCATGCACTCCTGGTGAACATACTGCAGACTTCCAGTGCACTTGCATGGCTCTATTAGAAGGTTGTCAGAACTTGAAGAGGACATCTGACAGATTCTGCATAAGTCACCCTCTTCATCTTCAGAATCTTCTAAAAGCAGGCTGAATAGGAGTTATCAACAAACAACGTGACACATTGTATGTAAGAATTTTTATAATCACAATTCCATTCAAACTTTTCTCAAACCAACAAGGACTAAAACAAATTTCTCTGAAGACAAGTGAGAACACAGGTGACACAGGACTGAGTTGCCACTTAGAGTTTCCTCTTGACAGTATTACAGAAAACTCACGTTAAGTCAGGTACATTTCGTTATCTCAAAAGAACATACTAATTTACCTCTCTTTAATTTTCTGGAGTCTTTCTGGATCTCTTGATGGTGGTATTTTAGATTTGCCACTTTCTTGTCCTTCAGACTGATTCCATCCAGAGGGAATAATATCTACAGTTATCATAAGATTGTCAGACAGACTGTTTCCTAATGCTGGAGGCACTGCAAAGCGAAAGAGAGAACCAGGCAGAATTCCAGAACTTCTCCTACTGTGGGCTGAATTTGGTGGGGAGGCAGTAGCTGTAGGAATACCAGATACTGCAGGTGTTGGTGGTCTGTTAACAGAAGCCCAAGGAGGGCTATCTGATGCTTCAAGAGAGGTCTCCTCACCTGACTCTCTTCTTCTGAAGTTATGTTGTGATCTAGCAGTTGTATCAGAGGTCGAGATCCTTGCAGATTCATCTCTCCCTTCTCTTCTTCTTCTGGAAAAGAGCGGTGTACATCTATTCCTCAAAGATGATGATAACCAGGATCCTGTACTCCTGCTTTCAGAGTCTGGTCTATAACTTTCCCCATCTGAATCAGAGTTATGATTTTGTGAAACTCCTGATAAACCCCATCTTCGTCTAAGAAAACTAAATCCCTGAGAAGCTTCAGATGTTTGAAGTCCTGGAACTTCTGGAGTTGCAGCTGCATTACTGCTTGACAAAGTAGAAGCTTGAACTCTTGGGACGACTGTTGACTCTTCAGAGCCTAATGATCTGGTATGCAATGAGTCTTGGCTAGACCTTCGAGAGAAAAATGTAGATGACATGCTAGATGCTAAACGAGACAGAAGCTGTCTGGTTGTGCGCCTCCCTTCACCATCAGCTGCAGGCTCATTCAATGATCTTTGAGAAGATAAAACCCTTTCAGAACCACTTGAGGAAGGAGTTTCATCTCTAATGGCAGTAAGAGAAAATGTTGGCTGCATTCTCCTCTGGGGAGATTCCAATTCATTTCTCCTTTGCCTTGAGGAATAGCTGAATCTAGAAGAGCTCATGTTAGAGTCTCTGTTGAAAAGAGATGGCTGATGATCAGAAGGCAACTGGCGGTTCATGGATGCATTCAGCCTCAAAGTGCTCAACGAGTTCTCTTTTGGTCTTGCTCCCTCTGCATATGAAGAGGCAGGCCTGTCTTGAAGATCTGTTGCAGAAAAGCAGAGGAAAATAGTATGACAAGATGTGCTCTAATTGCTACATTCTAGATGGATAACTCTACAGAGTTCCAATTATTACATTCCAGATGGGTAACTCTAAAGCATAAACACAAAAGACAGGATTTTGTGCTCCTTAATCAAAATTCTTTCAAATTTGGCAGGTAAGATTCCAGAGTAATATTAAGTTTAAATTTACTTACCGGAATTCTGAAGTTAAACTGAAACCTAGACTTATTTTAGTCTGGTAAATCCATTTGGAATTTAATATCCCCCCAAATCTTCAGATTATCTCACTTTCTTATATGCAAATACAAAATTCTGACCATCTGTCAGAAGTTATATAAGAACAGCATATGAATTAAGAACAGCAAACTATATACAATACTATTTAAAACTTAAAGGTCCACTCTGCCTATAGACTGAGAAAGATAAATCAAAATCTCAGCAATGCAGCAGACACGAGAGCACCCGAAACAAATGCATGGGTAAAGCCAAGTATATTCCTCATCTATTACAACAAGCTACCCTTACTTTTCTCATCATAAAATCATCAAGAGCTGCAGTTAAACACTTCTTAAAGGTAGCAGAAAATTATTGGCTTTGGATAACAGAAACTGAATAGTATCTAAATTAGATGTGTATCTTACTATAATAATGTTTTAAACCAAGAACGCAAAAAGAATACGCTAGAAATACTGTAATTTCACTGCTCCAGTCTAAAAAGGTTATCTAACTTTCAGCAAAGAAACGCAACAACTAAGTTAGCTCCCATGTTCAGCTATGCAACTGGTTTAAGCACAATCAGACTTAACCATTCTGGATCAGTAATCTCACCTGCTCTTCCAGTAACTTTGATTATCTATACTCAACTAGACAACTATCACCACACTTTTGTGTCCTCCCCTGCTTATTAAGTGTGGACTCATAAGAAAGATTGAGAACAGACTTCTTTTAACAGGGCCTGTAGCAACAGGACAAGGTGTAATGGTTGTAATCTTAAAGAGGGTAGATTCGGACTAGATGTAAGGAATAAATGTTTTATGAACACTGGAATAGGTTTCCTGGAGAGGTGGTAGATGTCCAATTCCTGGAAACATTCAATGTCAGGTTGGACAGGGCTTTAAGTAACCTGATGTAGTTGATGTCCCTGTTTATTGCAGGGCTTTTGGAACTAGATGACCTTTGAAGGTTCCTTCCAACCGAAACCATTCCATGATTCTTATAAGCATATTTTCCATAAATTCTGTTAAGTACCCCAACACATTGAGAAGAATTCTACTGTAGCTGAACTGTAGTCAACATTACATGAAGCAGCTGAGCAGGCTAACATCAGTTAGTCTCCTTCCTCAAATGGCTAGACTGGAGCTGGGGGAAGGGGAGGAGGGAAGAAAGCAGCTGAAGCCCACTGACCTCATTAGAAGGGAAAATACTTCAATATTTTAACTACATAACAAGCATAGATTAAGTCAGGAAGCAGAAGATTTCTCTATGTACTCTGGAATTTAAACCTTTCATATTTGTAGCTTTGGTGTCTGTTGTTGCTTTTTTTGGTCGGGGGGGAGGGGTAGTTTGTCTTTGGGTTTTTTGGGGGGCTTTTTTTGGGTTTTGGTTTTGTTGTTTTTTGGTTTTTTTTAAAATGGGCTGTGCATTGCAATCACTATTTATTGTTCAAACTATGTAGCAGATTCTAACTAAAGAAACATCTGCACAGATGCCAGGCATCTGCCATATGGTTTTGATTACATAGCAGGAAACACAGTTGAGAGTTATTTTTGTAACACTTAACAGTGTCACTACTGCTAGAAAAGCAGCATGGACAGCACAATACAAGGGTCTCCATCCATCCAGCTCTCCCATCAGGCTATACCATGTAAACTCCCAACTGTCCACTTATTAAAGTAGTGTAGAGTATGATGACATTAAATCATATCCTTGTGGTAAGGCAAGACTGCAGAATAAAATCTGGAACTAGTTTTTATCTTTTGTGATTATCTCCTATAATTGTAGGAATGTTTTGGGTATTTTGAGGGGTGTGGGGGGAGTGGTTTTTCCTTTTTGGTTGGTTTTGTTGGTTTGTTTGGTTTTTGCGGGGAGTTGCGTTGGTTTTTTTTCTTTTACTTGTTGGTGGCTTATTGTTGGGTTTGGGTTTGGTTTGTTGTTGTTTTTTTTTTTAATTACACATTATGAAGTACCACTAATGCATCTGCAAAAGGAAGCAGATCAAGACAGATGACAAGCTTCCTCAAAAACAGCTCTGAACGGCCACAGTACTGAATAGAAAGTGAAAATGACAGTATAGAAGTCAATACTAGTTGCAGCAGTTACTGTGGAACAAGCCTCTAACCTAACATGAAGTAAGTATTTATTCATTATTTTCAGTGTTCTACCAGTTTCCCCAATAACTACTCAAAGAGAACCCAAATGGAAAGAGATCATGCAATATGGGCACCTTCATTAAAACCCCTTCCTGAGTCAAATTAACATAATTTTTTTCCCCATATGTAAATACAAAGAAATCTTAAGATGAACAAGAAGCTTACTGACTACTCACACTGTTACAGTGGCAAGCACCAACAGCATTTTCTTATAACTGAATGCACCTACAAGCTAGAACATTCATATATCCTTTGATGGTTCAGCCAACCAATTGAAAGTAGCCAGCCAACTTCATTTAAAAGGATATCCTAAAATTAAATAGATATTTTGGCTTTGTGTTTTGAATAAAATATTCAAAGAACACATGAAGAAGCTAACAAGCATGCAACCTATGGGTTTACAGGCTTACAGTTGCACAATACGTACATGTTGCAGATGAAAAGTCACTGTTTCTGTAGCTGTGATCCACCAGGTTATTAACAGACAGATCTGTTCTTCTTTCCAGCTCTCTTCGTTCTCTCACCAGCTCAGTTCCAAGGGAACCAAGCATTACTGATGAAGATCTAGGAATCCTACTGCACCTCCAAGAAGAATCTATAAAGAAAAAAGTAAGCAAATCATATGTTTCTGTAATCATTTAAACACCAATTAAACCTGCGACTTAGACATGCATACTGGTTATACCATATCAGGTGCGAATTTACAATGCCACTAAGCTGATCAAGTGGACAAGAGTAAACAGCACTTACTTAATCTTGCTGCGAGTTAGTTCTGAAAGCTAAACAGGAAAAAAGTAATAACACTTTTGTGAAGAGTCAGACCATTTAACACTCATAACACTCAGGAGAGGAGGAGGAACAGAAATAGCATCTTGCTTCTAATAGTAGCTAGTTATTAAATAGAGTTCGCAATATGGCAAAACAGCAGCATGAGACTTAGTAAGAGCTGCCATCCTAATGATGCTTCTAAAATTCTTTTTCCAGAAAGACAGCCAAAGCTTAAAATGCAGCTTAGACACAACTATGACTAATACTGGTTTTGCTCATATTGCAGAGTAAACACTTCAGCTTAGAAGGGGCACTTGTTTTTTGCTAACAGCTCCAACAACTGAATTTCCAACTAAGTTTTTGACTGTTATTTCCTGACCTTTAGACTTCAGTTTGCATATTGTTTAATCCACATCCATCCAAGTATAGCATACTTATTTAGAGCTTTAATGAAAATCTCACGTTTTCCTGAAAGAGCTCCTGGTGTAGAATGTTTCTTTTCACCTGGCCTACAGAATGAGTTTAGGCCCTGTTAAAAAAAAAAGAATTCTTTCTTCCCTGACCCCTAACAACAGTGCTCTAACCAGCCATGACACTGTGCTTCTGGGAACAGAGAGTTAAGTTAAAACTTCCTTTCTGCTGTCCCTGGCACACGTAGTTTACCAACACCATATTACTCATGAAATAACAGTAGCTACACTCATTCTTTCCTCGAAATCTTAACCCATTAAGATACATTTAAACCATGAAGTTCAGCTTTAGTGCAAATGGAATAGGTACAGGTAATAGTTTTGAAGAAACATGAGTACAATTGGGTTTTCAAAGACCACATTAGCAGCATTCTCAGAACTTTGGATACTGCCATCAGTGTGAGTATACTCTTCTGTTAGGCACAGGGTTTTAATATTTAAGAAAACTAAAAGCGTAATATTTCAAAGCAAGATTTTAAAACGTGAGAAAACCTGATCTTACTAAAGACAATTTTTAGGTAACTCAGCTGTAGTAATCAACCTCTCACCTGAAAAGGCAGTCAAGCCATTATTTCTCACAGAAGAGGTAGATGTACAAGATAGCTTAGGTCTCTTTGAATCACTATCTCGCTGCTGGCCATGGAGTCTTGAATATGCTCCCTGAGTTCTCTCGGACTCACCGTAACACCCAGATGTGAAATGAGAGGAAGATGATGTAGACTGAAATAAAAAAATAAAGACACATTATTTCAGATGTACTTACACTGAACAAAAGCATACATAATACAAGATTCACAAAAATAGTAAAGAATAATTTTAAGATGCAAAGCCTTTTATCTATAACATAGGATTTATGTGTGAGCATAAATCACTATCCCCACATTTACGTAATACAGTCTCACAAAAAAACCCACAACTTCTTTCTATTATAATCAGCATTATTTTTCCTTTTTAGATAAATGTGACTTGCAGGGGAAAAAGATATTGCCAACTTGTAAGATGCTATAAACATGATCAAATATAGCTTTGCAGATCTCCAAGTAACAATAATTTTGCTGTCCAGAAACAGCCAAAACTGATCACCTTCATTATTTTAACAGCTTAACTAATCAAGCTTATTTTTTGCCAATCCAAAATATACTTAGCTAAGGAGTCAGGTCTAACTTCTTGTAAGTTGTTTAAACCACGTATATTTTTATTATATTAAGCTCAAGTGTAACTGAAACAGTTCAGGGTAAGGAATGGGTACAAAACAATTTTTGTGGTCTACAGCATTGAAAGAAAGTTTTTTGGTAACTAGTACTGAATAAAAAAGAAAAAAATGGGCTAGCTGTTTTTCTGGTTACTTGTAGTGAGAACATTTATTTTATATTTTAAATATAAATTTTTTTATATATATAAAATTTGAGCTCAAAAAGCTCAGTTTTGTCTTCTCAGATAGTATCTACAACCAAGATCCTTTAAGGATCAGCCAGATTAAGAGTAAGTGTTATAGTTGTGTCTTTTCTTTATTTTGTTCCGGTTTTTACTAAGCTTATGCCACAATTTTTTAGTCTTTAAAAACTGGGAAGTATTTCTCTTATCTCATCATAAAAGACAGATCGGAAGACACAGAAACTACATCAGCAGGTAAAAAGTCAGGTTCATTTCTCTCTTGAACACATAACTTCTCTTTTAATAATTTGTTATTTGATAAGCAGAGATTTCAGAATGTCTTCAGCAATGTTAATATGCATTAGAATTGAAGAGAAAAAACTAACCTTAATGGGAAAAAAAAAGTATAATTTTGAAAATTCTACAGCATTAACTTAACTAGATATATAGGCCACTTGCAACCAGACTCCATCTGCATTTCATCTACAGAGACACCTACTGTGACTTCCTCCCTTGAAGGCCATCATCTCCACACTAGTTCCTTCCTCCCCTTGCTTATTTCAAACTGTCACCTTTAAGTGATAGTAAGAAAACAAACAGGTATCTAAGGTGGTAGCACTTCCAAATACCCAAATATCTTTTGCAGTTTGAAAGTGAGCAGAATTTTCACTTGTCCAGTCTTCCCACCAAATATCTTCACAGTTGTCTGGTTTTCTCATTTTAATATTCCTGCTACAATTGGAAGTAGTTTTAAGCTCTACAGTGCTTAAGCATGTCAAAGAAGCAAGCTGATTTATTTTTGGATTTATGAAGGTACATTCCAGAGCCCAGCTAAGACAAGCTGTTAAGGCCCAAGTCCTGGATCACAGGTGACAGTTAAGCCTCCATTTTCTTCCACAATATGCTGTAAAAGCAGCATCTAAATAAGCACACTCAGACTATGAACTCCACAAGTATGTTTTCTAAAGCAGATCTCCAAAACCATGCTACAAAGCTGGTAGCATGAAAAAAAACACCCCACACCTCCTAGAAATACCTGACAGAACAAGCTGAGCATAAACAGTATTAATTTGCCATCCATAGGACTATAACATGTATGAAATACTAATAAATCCCTAGGTTTTTTTTAAATGGATACTTGCAAAGACATTCTCACTTCAAATTTATTTATTATTTTCACTCTCTAAATAATTTCTTAATACCACTATCATCTTGGTTTTCCTACATCTTGACTTAGTAAGACCTTCTTATCCAGAAAGGTTACAGTGAGACCCTGCTAGCAGGTTTGCAGATAGAAAGCACCAAGGTAAAACCCTTGTAAAAGAATTTAAAAAAAAAAGTATAATACATTAACAATTCTCACCAATCTGCTTCTGCTTCCGAAAAATCTTCCAGAATGTGGATGATCAAGTGTCCCTGAGTAGTGAGTTGGAGAGGATGTTGTAAGCTTCCAAGGAGTTTCGTGGGTGTCTCTTTCTCCAATACCCCAATCTCTACTGGAACTATTCAATACACTGGATTCCTGAAGAACAACATACCTATCATGCACAACTTGTAACTCAAAACTAACTTAATATCCGATTTGAATATTGAGACAGGAAAGTGGAAGTAATCACAAATCTGGAAATCTTTCATGAGAAACCCCAAAGAGGAAATGAAAGTCTTAAGAGACAATCACTGGCAAAAGAAGAGTTTTTTTAAATTACTTCCTAGCAATTATCAGCTCCTTTATCCATCCTCTTATTTGACTGCAGACAGTAAAAAGTTGAAGTGTAAGGCTTTTGAGGCATTACCCCAACTTAAGATACTCCAGCAACAAGGCAGAATTAAGGACCTCACTTTCAAGTGTTAAGTAAAAAAACCTACACACGTAGAAAATGATTCTCCGTGAGAGCGAAAGTGGCTAATAATGAAATCGGGAACCGTTTAACACAGACATCTGTCCTTAAGAGAACCTCAAGGAATGAGGTTCTACACTACTAGCTTCATTGAAAGTCAATGAATAGATGATAATTAAGGAAAGATTGCAATTTAATTTGCTCCACAGAATAATCCCCAAAATTGGTAAAATTAATAGAATTAACAGAAATCAAACTTTTTTTTTTCTTTTTTTTTTACAGCTAAGCAGAGTTTGTAAGTGATTACTTGTCCATCCTCTTTCTAGGAACTATTAATATTACAACTACAGCAGTTTCTGTCACCATTTAAAAAGTTGAAGAAATAGTAATTCTCATCATTCTCACAAGCAAAATTAAATCAGAAAATAAAGTATCAGCCAGTAAGTTCTGTCATATTTCAGAGTCTCAGTGGGATTCATCAGGTTTCTAAACTATTTCATATATGGATAAACTGCCATGGGTACAAGACTACACAACATTAAGATAAAAATAAAGCTCTCATAAAACACTCTTAATACAAGCCATACCTGCACTTAAGTGCTCTTGAAACACTTTCCTTTTTCTCTACCTGTTAGATACTGAAGATTTGAGAATTTCATTTAATTTTACACATCTGGATCACCACAGTAAAGACCTTACTTCAAGAACAATACACCTACACTAGCACAGCTCTGAAAGCCAGTTCATGGAAATACACCATCTACTGTTCTAATGTCAGCACAGTTTCTGGTAGCTGTTACACCTCTGCACTGCGTTCATCCTTTCTTTGACAGATGTCCCAAAGCCAAAACAGAAAATAAGCAACATACTAGGAATCAAAAAAGTGGCTTTAAGACAAAATAAATGATCTGGCATGGTGTCAGGAAAGCTCAACCTAACTGCTATATCTGAC
>JANHGB010007697.1:0-26326 GCA_026283785.1 Coracopsis vasa
GGGTGTTATGTGATTTTTGTTTTTTTTTTTTCTTAGCTGCATATTTTGTAGAATTAAATTACTTGCTTTGTTTTTTTTTTTATACTCCAGCATATGTTATAGTCAAGATCAGGATATGAAGACACAAGCAAAATAAACCATGAAAAATAAGACCTGTTGTGGTGGAAAGAGAAACTTGCACATCAATAACATAAATAAATATCTGAACACTGCTCAACATACTTAATCTCTTGCCAGGCATCCCAATCATCATCCTGGGAGATATCAATGTCTTTACATGCACTGGATTTTATTACACTTATTCAGAAGAACTGATCTTCTTCTCATTTTACCTCAATGCAGTTTCACTGATTTCACTAAGAATACCCAGAGAGACACAAATTAAGTGAGACCAGAGGCAAGTCTTATGCTTCTTTCTCTAAAGGAAATTACTGCTATTCAACATAACGCATACTGAAGCGCATGTTGGGGATTTCTTTTCATAAGAATATAGTTCCAGATTAAACTAAGGCACAAAATTAGTTGTGGTCATTTTGTTATTATTAGAATATTGCAAACTCTAAACTTCAAAGTATCATAGTTGCTATCAGTCCAAAATTATAAGATCATTTAAAAGGGGGGAGGAGGAAATTTAAACTAATTAGTTATAGTAATTTTTCTTAAGTATCTAATTTCAAAGGTTTTGGGTCATATTTTCAAGGTTGTACCTATAAGACTGAGACACATTTCCTATAAAAGAGCTGAAGAACAACAGTATTGGTGTATCTGTGAGAAACTCATGAAGATTTGTACCTCAGCAACTGTATTCTTCAACAAGAAAATGCTTTCTTAAGTTTATAGCTTTTTCATAGGTAGTTCATAAGCTCCGCCTTGACTTCTGAACTGTTAAAGGGTGCCAGCACAGTGGATCTAGATTAAAGCCCCTGCTCAGGAGGAAGTAAAGGATTTCATGGGGATCAGGCAGAGGGAGGATCAAAGGATGTCCCGCTAGACACATTATTGCCTTCCCACCCACTGTTTCTCTTGTTCAAGGACAGCTATCTGCATTAACAGGAGAAACCCAGTTACTACAACACTGCGAAGCAGCTGTGGAGCCTGAAGGCTTGTTCACATGTCCCCCTGTGACTGCAGCTGTGCAGGCAAAAAAGCCCCCTGTTTTGTTCCAGCCTGCCTCCAGTCACCAACATTTTAAACTTCCCAGCTCCAGCTGAATTGAAGCTTAGCAGGGAAGTTTCAGATGAGTTGCGGATTTTCAGAGGTGGTAACTTATGTGTAAAGGGACAGAGACAGCGACAAAGCTGGCAGGGGAGTGAGAACAGAAACTTCTGCAGACTGAGTAAAATGATGTGTCAACAGGCCTTGCTAAACAGGGATTTCTCCACCTCTTTGAAGTTTGCTTCATCATCAAGGCTAAGAGCTTGTCTCTATTACTTCATTTATGTCTTGTGATACACTATGAGTAAATAAATGCAGAAAAAAGTAGTCTTTTCAAATGTTTTTAATTAAAGATTAGTTAAACAAGTATTTACATCTGTGCTTTTGTATGTTAGTATGACAATATCTGGATCTGATAATATTGTTCATCCTATGGAAGTTTCCATTTGCTTTCATGGGAAATTTGTGTGGCTGTTTTTAGTGAAGTCTTAACTTGCTCCTTCCAAACGTTCTATAAGTATTCAATGTTTACATACTTCACAAATGTGAACTTCTTAGCTTTTGTCAGATTACAGATAGAAAGTAATTTTTTTTATCTGAAGATATAAATTCCACAGTCATATAAAAAAAATCTTTATTTAAAATGTAATGGGAAGAATGCATTTTGAAATTAAATTCCAGGAATACAATAATCCCAGTGCTTCAAAACCTGAAATAATACACTCAGCACCAGCTATTTATTTGAGATGGGTTTGAAAATAATTAGTATTCTTCAAACTCATCTGTGAATTCAGTTCCTTTATGTCTGTCTGTACTTTTTGATTCGAACTGAGTTCAACAGTGTAGAAGCCCTGTCATACATGAATAGCAGTTAGTACTATAATCTTTCCTTTCCCTCAAAGAGCCAATAATTTATCACATTTCTATTTAGGAAGGTACAAAGGATTTATTGTGACTATTTTATGAGACAGTTGCCTCCAACTAATTTGCATAGACACTGGATTCTCTCACAGGATCAATGCACAGACAATCAATCATTAACTTTGTCAGGTGGCTAGCAGCCATAATCAATTATGCTACAATGCAGACATCTTCAGCCTCTTATTATAAATAAAAAGGAAAGTTGCTATGATAATGAAAAGCTGTTAAAGTAAATAGAAGAATTATTTACTAACATGATAAATAACCTATTCCCTATTCAACTGACTTTCACCTTCAGGAGTTTTTGTCTTGCTGATTGCAAATAATCAATACTCTGAAGTAAGATATATAGGACTGAAATGCCTACGGTCTGTCTGATCTGGTTCTCTGTAACACTGATTTTGTCGTTAAGTCCTTCCCTTCCCCCAGATTTCTTTGTCCTTCATTACCATTGCATGCATCAGCAGTGACACAGGTATTGTCTCTGATGTTAAGGTTAAAATTCCCCACAACTGGCAAAACACAATTAATTACTTTTGGCTAGGAGGTCTAACCCTACCCATGTCACTAATCACTCTGCTACAGACAAAACAACAAAGATCAACAGGGCTTATTACAGATTCTCTGTTGCAATTAAAATCATTTGTGTATCAGAGGCGTACTCTTGCCTGCCTGACTCATATGGCATGACTGTCATCTGAGTTGTCGTGTGGGTTGCACCAAAGACTTGAGACATTAAAAGTCTGAGCTTTCACAGCTCAAGTAAGTAAGATATTATCCTTTAGTTACTTCAGTCGAGTGATTATTGGCTGATGAGATCTTTGCTGAAGACATTAACACATGCACTTTCGCAAACAGTAGCAGCCACATTTCTGTGGATGATGTTAGACATGAGAGATGCAATTAATATGTGGTCCCATTTAATCAGTTATATAACAAGGCTGTTACAGCTGGACCCAGTGGACCGTATTAGCAGAGAGCTGTCTTCTGCTGCAGCAGGGCACTTTCTCTGTATCTGTGAGTGTGTGTGTGTGATTCTGCCTAGTGCAAATCCCAAGAGCCACACCATGTTACAGCTGCTGCTCATGTGCCTGTGTTTTCTCTTGAGAGAAATCAATCCCCATCCTCGCAGAGCTGTCACAATCTGGATTATGTCAGGCAGCCATGGCTGGACTGAGCTTGTTTGTTTGTATTTTCTGTTTGTTGATCTGTCCTTTGATATTTAAGCCTCAAATTACCATCACTCTTGTAAATTATAAATGCTTAGACTTTTTCTTGCCACGGTATGTTATCTTAAGCAGTGAAGTGTTTCTGTCACTGAGAAACTAAATGCAAAACCTTAACTTGAGACAAAACCAGGCTCTGTAAATCACACTTTTTTCTTGACTGACATAGCCGGACAAGAAGTTTCTTCAGTTCCCAGGCGTGATGCTCTTCCTTTCTAAACAGGGAGTGCTTTCCACAGCATCTGCTCTAAAGCTACATGGCTTCCAACTAAAATGGGTTCCACAGGGTAGAAGAAAACAGCATTATTTCAAAGTGCTTCTTGAAAAGAACATACAAGCATCTGAAGTTTAGGGCGCTCATCCATAAATAAAGCCTAAAAGATCTATGGTGTTTGTATTGGATCTGGCTGAGACAGAGGTAGTTTCCCTGCTAGCAGCCTTCATAATGCTGTGCTTTATATTGGTAGCTAGAAAGGTTGACAACACACCAGTGTTTGGCTACTGCTGAGCAGTGCTCGCACAGCATCAAGGCTGTCTCTCAAGCATTTCCTCCTCACCAGGATGCTGAGAGCGGGCAAGATTTTTTGAGGCAACATAGCCAGGACAGCTGACCCAAACTGACCAAAGAATATTCCCTACCATATGACATAATGCTCAGAAAAAAAGCTAAGACAAAAGGGGTTTGGGTGGGGCATTCATTATTATGACCTTTGTCTTCCAGAGCAACTGCTATGTGTACTTATACTGTACTTCCACTGTACTTCCTGGGAAGTGGCTGGACATTGCCTGCAGATGGGAAGTAGAGAATAAATCCTTTGCTTTCCTTTGCTTCTGCTTGTGGCCTTTGTTTTTGCCTTATTAAACTGCCTTTATCTTGAATCCCTGATGCTTTTCAATCTTATTTTCTCCCTGCCCTGTCCTGCTGAGAAGGAGAGCGACAGAGCAGCTTGGCGGGCACCAGGCATTCAGCCAAGCTCAACCCGCATCAGTGTACAATCAGAGAAGTCCATGGGGAATAAAGCACATGCACTTTCACCCACTCAACTGTATCATTTTCTTCCCTCTCCGCTTCTGTCTCTGACTTTGTCATTCCCATTTCTGAAGTGTGTCAGGACGTAAGATTGTAATATTTTATTTCTCATGATGCACATCTAATTTTATTTTCAGATCTCTTACTATCTCTTAAAGGCAACAGGCCAGATTATCAGTGATGTTAATGGATCTTTTAAGACTGAAGCACATTTTCTACCCCACCCAAGGGACTGACTAACTGAATCTCAGTTTTAGAACCATCATTTCAGGCAGCCTCTATAAATTAATTCTTCAAAACTGACTGACAGTTTTGCAGGACACACAAGTGGTGTTTTGTATCCGTCAATGAACAGTACTTTTAAAACTGAAACTCTAGAGGTCTTTTTGGATCATTGTCCAGATTCATGGATACTGTGGATGATTTTCCAGTCTTCTAAATCAAATTTTTATTGCCATCACCTTCTGAAAACGTTCCATGTATTCTACTTTTCTGATGAGCATGAATCCATCATAGTCTGTGTGTTTACTTCATTTCATTTGTCTTTCAAAGTGTTTTATTTATGAGTGTAGGTTGTTCTAGTTGCAGGCTGATTAATATTAATCTTGTCCTCTGGTGCACTATCGTATAGTCAAATGACAGCAATATTCATTCTGTTTTTATGTTTTGGATATAAGTGTTTATTCACACATTTTTCTCCCTTTATCTGCTTCCATATGCTAAAATTCATACACCCAGAATAACAAACAAACATCCAAGCCATGAGCAGACAATTTCTCCAGTAGGATGCTGTGGGAAATGGTGTACAAGGCTTTACTAAATTCTAGATAGGTAACGTCTACAGTCTTGCTCTCATCCACTAGGCAGGTCACTTTGTCATAGAAGGAGATAAGGTTAGTCAAGCAGGACCTGCCTTTCATAAACCCATGCAGACTGGGCCTGAGTGCCTGGTTGTCTTGTACATGCTGCATAATGGCACTTGGGATGATCTGGTCCATAACCAAAGCTCCTTGTTCATCCAGGGCAGTCTTCTTCCCCACCAGCTTCTTTCTTGGCACTTGGTGTCAGCTTGTGCCTGCACCTTTTAGATTTCCTTCTTGTAGAATGGCCAGCCTTCCTGGACTCCTTTGCGTTTCAGGACTGGCTCCAAAGGGACTCTGTCAACTAGTCTAAACTGGCCAAAGTCTGCCCTCTGGAAGTCTAAGGCAGCAGTTCTGCTGCCTTGGAATCCCTCCTTACTTCTTCAAGATTTAAAAACCCTTTCATTTTGTGATCGCTATTCCCAAGATGACCTTCAACCATCACATCACCCACAAGACCTTCTCTGTTCACAAAAAAACAGGTGCAGCAGGGAACCCTTCCTAGGTGGCTCACTCACCAGCTGTGTTAGGAAGTTATCTTCCAAACACTCCATGAACCTACTAGGCTCTTTCCTGCCTGCTGTACTGTGTTTCCAGCAGAAACCTGGTAGGTTGAAGTTCTTCACGAGAACAAGGACTAGCAATTGTGAGACTTCTCCCAGCTGCTTATAGAATATTTCATCTACCTCTTCACCCTGCCTGGGTGGTCTATAATGGACTCCCACTGTGATATCAGCCTTGTTGGCCTTCCCCTGATTCTTACTCTCAAACACTCAACCCTATCATTACCATCATTAAGCTCTAGACAGTCAAAACACTCCATAATATATAGGTCTACCCCACTGCCTCTCCTTCCTTGCCTAATACTTCTGAAGAGTTTATAGCCATCCAACGAAGCACTCCAGTTGTGCAAGTCATCCCACCATGATTCTGTGATGACAACTATTGGGCTGCTTGACTCAGTGACTGAGTTTCTCTGATCCCTGGGAAGAAATGGGCAGCAGCCCATTGCAGTGTTTCATTTTCCTCACGGCCTATAGATCCTACAACACTAACCCAATTAAGAGGGACAAAAATAGTGGAACAGAGAAAAAGCAGACAAGCAATTTTATCACATCTTTCATTCAGACAAGTGACTCATCCTGAGGTAAGTCTGTTTTCCCCATGCAGATGTGAATTAAGGTTGTGAAAAACTTCAGGAATGACAAACATTCTCAGGCCAGAGATTCAAATGCTTAGGTAGCTTTGCCACTGCATGCATCCTTGTAAATGAAGAATTACTGCAAGATCAAGCAGAATAAATCTTGTACAGCAGCTCTCAGTGAAAATCGTATCAAATATTGTAGGTTAAGAGTACTGTGTACAACAATATGTCTTAATGGTCAAATAAAGACCATAACTACTTACATATTCTTGAGAGCAATTTACTATATACTGCTACACAGTCATAATGCACTTTTATAATAAGTCTGTTCCAAAATGAGCTTCTAATAGATGTAGGCCTGTTTCATGGTATGCAAAACTAGTTTTTGGTTGTGTGATGGAAAATAATGCTCAGTGCATGATACTGCCTTGAAAGAAGGTGAAACAGTGTTCTGTAGCTTGTTCTTTACAATACAAAACAAACTACAAAAACCAACCAACCAAACAAAACACACAAACCCCCCCCAGACATAGAAAATAAGGAATCTGAAGTCATGGAACTAATCTATAGAAAATATACATTCACAGTACCTCTGTAAAGTTTCTCTGATATGCACCTTCTTAACTGTTTCATTGACACAATAAAGATTTAATTCCCACCCCACACAAACTGTAATTAAATAATGTTCTTAAGTAGCATAGTTTAATGACATGAAGCTTTTGTAATTTATCAAAGGATATGATGCGGCAAAAACTTTTCTGGCATAGTAACATGGCTAGTAATGTGACAGCAAAGTTAAAGGAATTTCCCTGTGTAGCTTATAGCCAACTTGATTGCAACAGTACAGGGCCAGGCTCCTTACTTAAATTTTGTGTATGTATTTCAGATATGAGATATGCAATTCGCAGACAGTAGATTATTCAAAGGTCTTTAGTGCCTACTATTGAAATTTGCTATCAATCATGTCAAAAAAGAAGAGGTAAATAGTACACGGCACTTACTGAGTTAAGTGTAATGGAAGAAAGATATTAGTCCCCACTTTTATGAATCACAGTCACAACAGTGTATTTCCAATTCATAGGTACATTAATTGTAAGAAAATTAGATTTCCTATTTCAAGCTAATAGAATGGTTTGGCTATATAATGTGCTCCACTCTAAGTAGGTCTGGTTCTAGTCTATCAATTCCTCCCATCTTATTAATATTTAATATTAGATATTTAAATTCAGTAAGTGTTTTAATTCTATTGATTTGTCAACTTTCCATATTTAAATTGACTCTCTTGTGAAGTTTTAAATTACATCCTTCCTCTTTTTTCATTCTGGCCTGATACTTCCATGGGAACCTCCATGAGAGAGGAAGAAGAAGCACTTGATAAAGCACAGAGATGTCTGTTGATGGAAGTTCTCCTCAGTACATGAATGAAATACAAAATAATTTTCCCTCATTATTTTTATGCATTATTATCACCATAAAATACCTATTTTTGCAGCTACCTAGATAGATGAAATTTGTTTCAACTGTTTATGTATTTGAAGGCAAATTGAATAAAATACATAAACAAAACTGTGAAAAACCTAGTAACAGAGTGGAGATCTTAGTATTTTGAATACTTATTTTTAAGTCCACCAGCACTTAAAAGGCATATTATTTCAGAGTAATGTGATTATCCATACAAATTTCATGGGCTTTTTTTGTATTATTTTCAGGTTTTAAATCTCTGAGGTCTACTTACTCTTCTCCAAGTATATAAAATTAGATTTAGTACCAGAGAAATCAAATCAGATTAAATACCAGTGAAGCTTTTATCTCACACTTAAGCTAAAACTTACTTCAGATGAAAAAAAAAATTAAATATTTTAGTTTTACACACTTAAACACTTAAGGAGGCTACCTCAAATAATTTTGTTTTTGCTGTAGAACTGGCATAATTTAAGAACAGAATATTTTTGTGTACTGATGTCCCAAGAAACCGTTAATCAGACAGATTACAAAGTGGTTGCTCCTGGCAAATTTGTTTACATAGCTTGCAGAAAATAATGTGACATAGTTGGGGGTTTTTTTTGTATTCCAAATAAAAAAATATTATTAAAGTTGCAAAGTCCAGTACACCAAAATTAGAAAGTGCAACTTTACTTTTTCGCACTGGTTAGTCAACTTATGTTACAGGTTCTAATTCTATATTTGCATACTCTTTGTTGACTCATCCAGTGCTGGATGGCTGTAGCTATAAGTGACAAGCACAAGCAATGATCATTCCAGCACCTCCTGTCTGTATGTTAGTACCATATTCCAGCACCCTAGATCTCAAATTCCACATGCATAGATTTTCGTTAGAAGTGTGAAAAGGGAATCACACATCCAAGCAAAACCCTAACTTAACACCACTCCAGAGTCTTCCTGAAAACGATCTCTGTGATACAGAGCTTTTATGGCTGCATGCATGAAGTTTTCCTGTGCATTCCTACAAAATCTCTGTCACTGTCCATTTTTGAAGAGTGAATGATAGCTCAAGCAAAGCATGTGAAAGTTCAGACATCCACTGGCTTTCCCAGGGATATGACCCAAAATGGACTGCAAGGAGTCAGGCCTCTGAAATGATCTGGCTTGTGACTTTGATATGTAATAAGAGGTAGATCTGCAAGGGCAGATGCAGCATATCATATCCAGCAGCTACACAAACAAGGATGATTTCCTGTTCCCTCTGGTGTTTTGTTAGGCCCTCAAGAAGGTCAAAGGTATGGAGCTGACCTGAGTCTGAAAGCCTGATCTGTGCTAGTTTTCATATCGTCTCAACTGCTGCTTGAAAGAGTCAAGTTACTTTTTTCTTCAATAGCACAGTCACTTTCATCCTAATTGGAGGCAGTGTTAGCATTTGGTAAATTAAGAAGGCCTGTGCTGTTTATATAGACTGCTCCAAGCACTTCAGCGAGACTGCTGAGTTAGTTTTGGCTGGCTGTGGTTCTAAAAGAACATTCAGAGACAGAATAATTTCTTAGCTCCAAGCTACAACATATAATTTATGCGTTTAATTTCAAATTCTAAAATGTGGCGGGGCATGGGGTTGGGAGTAGGGGTGAGCAATTACTTGTCAAAAGATCTAAATCAAGGATATTGATCTGGCATTAATTGTGACAGATTTTTTTATATTCTAAAGACGTAAATGTGTGTAAAATGTCAGTTTTTCTTTCAGATTAGTGCAAGATATAATTCAGTTCAGATTCTGCTTGTGCCTCATTTTGCTGCTCTGAAAAGTAAAAGAACTAGTTTTTTTGCAAAACAATACATATCCATATATTAAAAAGATGTAATTGACTTTCCATCCAAAATCTTATTTTCAGTAGTATTAGGTACTGAGGTGAAACCCTGATCTCACTGAAGTCAAGCACAAAACTCCCAGTAGAAGGAGTAGAAGGTGACTTGCCCAAGGAAGCTGTGAACGCTCCATCCCTGGCGGCGCTCAAGGCCAGGCTGGACAGAGCGTTGGGTGACATGGTTTAGAGTGACGTGTCCCTGCCCATGGCAGGGGGGTTGGAACTAGATGATCTTAAGGTCCTTTCCAGCCCTAACTATTCTACGATTCTATGATTCTATGACTTATTCCATGTGAAGTAGAAAAGTTTTTAAAGGGAAGGAACCTCAACCTAGAGTACCTTAGAGTTTTAGGGATTAGAAAGCCTTTTGGTTAGACCTAACCCTTCCTGAAAGAAAAGAGATTTAGCCCTGCTTTTCACACAAGGTTGATGATCTCTTACTTCATTAAAAGCCACTAAACATAGATAGGAAAGAAAGACAATTCTTATATTATTACCTTGTATGCAATGGACGGATGTACAAGGAAAGGAACAGTTTCTGAAATGTTTGGTTTATTTTTCATATTATTCATTATTATTATTTTTTATTATTTCTTTTAATTTTTATTATATATTCATTTCTACGTTTTACAATTAAGAAGTGGGTGAAACAATCCACTATAATAATCCCTCTAAATATAAATTATTACAGTACATCAGGATGCCTGTATGCACTTAGCACACTCCATTTATATTCCACATTCCATATTCCAGTCTGAACCACAGATGATTATAAAAATAAAATATTATTCCTTAGCTCCGAATCTTATCCATTTTATATATTGAAATCTAATTAGTCCTTCCCATAAAAACTTTGGAGTGCACAGGATTTACAGTTGAGAAGACTGAGTGACAGAAACAGAATAAAAAAGCTTCAAATAAAAAAATCTCAAAACCTACAGCAATGGCTATATAAGCACAGAAATTCTTGGATTTCAGCATTAGATTGATCCATTAGATCATACTGCATCATGCCTTCTGTTCATGAATATTTCTTCTCCATCCTCTAGGAGGAATTACAAGCATAAATCTTCTATGCACTGATGAGAGAAAAGTCTTTCTTTCATCTTACTGATTACACATCTGGTACCTCCTATTCAAACAAATTGATTCTTACATTTAAGACTCATTATATTCCATTATACAAGAAAGTGGTTTATGCCTTGAGTTCTATTTTTGTGTGTTAGAGCATGTAAAAAATAGTATAAGAATATGAAGTATTAATAATTGGAAATTTCTAGCATTTTTTGTTTTCTTTTCAAAAGGCATTTTTCAAAATTTTCTTATGATTTGTGTAACTCAGAAATTCAGAGTCAGTAATTTCATGGTAGAGAAATATAATTCTATTACACAGGGATAGTAATTCATATCTTCTTTGGTTAAGGATATTAAATATCTGATCTCATTGGTCCTACTGCAAATTCAACACCAGTTCTGGTTAGTATATATCTTAACTATTTTTAGTACACTAGTAAATAGTTATAAGCTTCACAATCAGATATGTGTCACAATATTTTAACTTAAAAATAATTTTTCTCTCTGTAGTTCTCTTTTTTTTTTTTTAAATAATATTTTTGAAAGCTGCCCTACATTCCTTGGCCGTTTTACTGGCCCATATTTAGGCAAGAAATACACATAAGAAGTCTATCTCAAAGTATAAACTTCCCACCAACTTCTGTTGGCTTGAGGTCAAACTCTATAACCATGTATTCAAAGTGAACACAGAGAAGCAGAAGCCTGTTGCTGCTGCATTCCCTGAAGTCGGTTGAATAACAGACAAAATGACTTGCAAGATTCTTAGTGCTTGAGTTTGGTTCACTGGCCACAACCTAACAAGATGCTCAAACATGCTTTATTGCATCTAAAATTCTTCTGTGGCTACCAATGTACTTAAAATTAAATGGATGTCTACGTGCGCTCCTGGAACAAGTTCTATTTATAGTAAGCTAATGACTGTTTCTACATTAGATGTTTACTTTCCCTTGAGTCTTCGATGGAAAGGAAAAATGAGCTTTGCCAAGGAGAGATCTAAATCATACACTTTAAGATCCTAATTTATCTGACTCTGCTTGTCAAGAAGCAGGTCTCTGTTCATCTGTGGAGTATACATAGGAAACCTCGATGGACTAGCATATCAGTGCTGATATCTAACTACATATCTTTTGCCAGAGTGTTCAATACCCTGTAAGATCCCTGTTTAGGCAATCTGGCTGAAAAACTGTGTGGGGGTGGAGAGCAAGAAATGGCGTCATAGGCACTCTGAGTGTTACAGCTATGTGTGACTGTCTCCAGCTGCGTATAAATTAGGTAATTTTCAGTGATCATGTGGTGCTTCCCAGTGTGTGTGTGGCATTCATAATTTAAGCAAACTTCTGCTCCTTTTTTGCCTACACACAAAAAAAATGGCTGTTTTTTGGTGTTTTTTTTTTTTTTCCCAAAGTGATGTGTTCTCAGTATAGTTGTCATTAGTTTAAATGCATTCATAATAATATTGCATTGTGTGGCAGGAAGTAGAAAGGAGGCCAGAAAAGAACACTGGATGAAAAGCAGATGAATGAAAGCTTCAGTGCTGCTTTTCAAAAGATGAAACAAACCTTCTTTTTCTCAACAAGTTAAACCAACTTCTAATTAATTCTACTATATATTTTGAAAAAAACCACAACATAAGCACTGAAACTTTCTCCTCTCTTCTCCCATTTTCTCTCCCTCCCTCTACCCTCCACTATGCCTTTTAGTGCATCTATGATGGCTAAACAAGTGTGTACAGGAAGGAAATAGCATTGCATTGCTAAAACCCAAGTATTCATGTCCTGAGCACAGGTATAGAACACACTGTCCTGAAACACCTGGGGCAGGAAATCCATTCCATTATATATTTACATGAGCAATAGAAGTTATGTAAGACAGTTCCTTCCTCTTTCCCTGCTGTTTGCTTCCAGCCCCTTTGCTGTAATGCACTGATACCAGTTACACTGACGCAACTGTCTGTGTTGGGCTGTGCCATAAGGCAAATGAAGAATCTGACTTGGAAAGCAACCCTCAAAACTACTTGGTTTAACTCAGGATATTTCACTGGTATGATTTACAACCCATCCTGTAGGCAGCACACTGGAATGCAGAGGTGAAAATGCACAGCCTCCTTGGTAGAAAGGACATTCAGTATCACTTAAACATTCCTTGTTATGTGCTGCAAATATGTGTCTACAGTTGGACTAGTTGATCATTGATCGTAGGTCCCTTCCAACTGAAACAGTCTGTTCTATTCTATAGTAAGTCCATGTCTAAAGAAATAGTACACTTACAGGGCCTATCAAAAATACAGTCATTAGATTACCAGTATGTAATTAGCTCGTGGATTTATTTCCTTTTTTCAAATTCCTTTTTCCCTCACCCTAAACCTAAATTAGGAAGAATTTAGCATATTTGATGGCATCCACAGTCATTAAATCAGATCATTAAATCAGATTCTTATGTGTTTTGGGTAATCAAAATTTTGAAGGGGCTGTCTAAAAGTTACAATGTTAAGAAGACTACTCTTAAGCAGTATAAACTCACCTTTCTCATATTCCTTTCCTGTTGTATTAATATCATGTTTCACATTGAAAAGACAGAAACAATTAAGAGATACAGAAGTTAATAAAATATTGGTGCAATTCCTCTGGTATGTTATTAAGAAGCATGTAAAAAACTT
This sequence comes from Coracopsis vasa, assembly GCA_026283785.1. NCBI lineage: Eukaryota > Metazoa > Chordata > Aves > Psittaciformes > Psittacidae > Coracopsis > Coracopsis vasa. The sequence continues at coordinate 13,381 of JANHGB010007697.1, forward strand.
AAGTGTTGATCCCAATAACCAAGAACACAACTGTGCTAAAAAAATAATTGAACTTTTCTGAGAAAATATGAAAGCTACAACACAAAGCTGAAGACACTTTTTAAGTGCATTTGCATTATGAGATGTGTTAAATGGATAAGCTTGTGAAGGAAAGAGATAACAGAGAGATAAGAAGTCTGCATATATTAATATTCATCAGTTTTTCCCATAAATGCCTAGTGCGCTTTATTCGTACTTTGTTGAGGTTCAAAATGAAAAATATGAGCACTTAGAAAGGTGATGGTAAAGGATAAAAGAGTGAATTTTGACACAATAATTGTTGAATGAAGTTAGGGTGTAATCAGAGGGCAGGACACAAAAAATTGCTCCCTAGAAGAGGAGTCAGAGCACATTTATGCTGGAGGTAAACCCACAACTTTGATAACTGAGGTGACCAGCAGAAGAACTCTATATAATGGCTAAATGCAGACTTACTCCAGAGATATAACCTATTGCTGAACTATTTTTCTTTTCCTTTTTCTAAATTTGATTTCAATTTTGTGCCTAATATTTACTATCAGAAAACTTATATACATACACATACATAAAATTAATTTTCATCCCTAATTTCATCTGGTGAGATAAGATATTCCCAAATGAACTGACAGGTACTGTATACCTTCAATCCCTAAGGACCAGCAGTTTCATATGCATCAGTGAGCAGGCATCTTTTTCAGTATCTACCACCCAAAATGAGTGTTGATGTTTGGTTTCTTCCTCAGTCATCAAAGACGGCTAGTAAGGATGCTTTTATCAGCTGTTCCCATCGATGGGAAAGAAGCCTGTGTGACAAGTGTAAATGTGCTTTTTATGAATGAGTAAGAAGTGGCAAAGAAACAGCCTCTGGCAAAGGCATGATCATGACAGTGCATGGGTCAGCTATGGACATAGGGCAGCTCAGGGGCATTGGCACTAACAGGGTCTCAATGCAGCAACCATACTTTCTCACCCATGGGCTTCACATCATGCTGTCACCTGCACAACAAAACTGATGTCAGAACCAAAGACCAGCCTACTTTTTCTGAGTATTTTTGTAATCTGTTGGGGTTTTTTTTGTTGTTCTTTGCATAATTACTTAAAGTTGATTAGTCATGCAGTGACCTCTTCCTGGGAAAATGTAAGCATTTCATAAATATATTGCTGTGGGTTTTTTTCTGTCAGCGTTATGCAGCATGCATGTGTATTATGGGCTGCATCTTGCTCTTTTCTGAGCTTAATGAATAGTTTGCCCATTCTTTATGCACTTGCAGCTTGCCAGGCATTCCCTTCTTTACTGTCCCAGAAAGCAAACACAGTGAAAAACTCCAATCTAGATTCTACCAAGTGTTTTTCACCAGTTAGTTTTATAAAATTAATAGATTGGCCATATATGCCAGCCAATAAAATATATCCATCTGGAACATTCCTAACCTAGATTTTGTTTTCTTCAAATGTAGAAAATATTCGTTTCTCCAGATGCTAGGTGGAAGGGATAGAAATTTTTTCCTGTCTGGTGTCAAGGAACAGTCACCAGAATGGTGCTGTATAGTGGCCATGTCTTATGAGAACATGGGGATAAGAAGTGTATTACTATGTTGGCATTGTTTTTAGAAAGATGGTGTACCCAGGGTAAACTTCACACATAGAGGTAGGCTGGAAATATAGAATGTTATTGCTGTGTGCACAAGGAATATAAGTCAGGCAGGTATATTATCCACAGGTCCCAGGGGATTAGTTTAAGATGGCAATGTTGCTCTCTGGATGCATGGGTCTCGAGACAAGATGACCAGGTGGCTAACCCTGATTTGGATCCCCTTCTGGGACTGCATCCTAACTCAAACTCCTGCTCAAATCAACCACTTTTCCTCTCTGGGAGTTCTCTACAGCTGGTTCAGAAACACTGCTTCTCTGTTTTCTTTTCAAAATGTGTCTGTTGCTTGGCTGACAGAACCTTTGAATATACTTTCAGGCAAGAGGCATGTGCATATGTTTCTTACTGAATAGCTTTCTTCAGCTGATTTCACCTCTTCCTGTTTATAAGCCATCTGTGAACAGATTATGAAAGTCTCAACAGCACTTTTTACATTAAAGTGCTGCAGCATTCCTTTTTGGGACCATTTCCATGGCTACTGATAATGCCACACCACTTTCTGACTTGTCAGAACCTGTCACTATCCATGCACACAACACTCTAAACATCAAAATGATTTGCAACCAATTTACTGAAAAGCTCAAAATGTCTTCTAAAGTATTGTCTGCTATTGGAAAGATGCCATTTTCATAAGAGGCAGCTTCACATTTATCAAGCTTTATAACACTCATATATAATAGATTGCACATAAGACTACAGTAGCTCACTCACATTCTTAAGATCAGGTGTGAGAATCTTAGAAAGCAGTAAATTATTAAACCTTGATGAAATCTGCATTCATTGAAACATACAGGTGCTATATTTTACTCAGCTCAGCATAGCCCCAGATAGTTAACCAGATTAATACACTTCAGCTAAAATATAGTGTGTAGTCTGTGTGGTTTTATATAGTTGCTTCCATTAGTTGTTCCTGTAGTAATCTGGGATCAGTATATGATTACAGATCCAGCTGTTAAAAGAGCTATGCAATTTCCTGAGTAGCTGGCACTAATTTTTTTCTATGCAAGCCTATAAAAGACAACAGTTATGTGTAATGGAATACATTTAATTTCTATTGACATTCACAGGAATTCGAGGCAGAAAGAATCCCTATAGTAAGAATGTAAGAACTATATTGGGTTGGACCAACCACTGAATTATCTCAATGTCCTGTTTATAACAATGGTCAATAGTAAATGCTTGAAGAATAAAAACATGACAAAGGTCAAAGATGCAAGACATGTATTTTGCTCATATGCCTTTTTAAATCCCAGCAATCCATTGAGAGCTTCTGTGCAGGAAGTTGCAACACCTCTCTTCATGACATGCTAATTTGACACCCTGCAAAAGATAAACTGTTTGAAGCAGTGGTAAAATTGCAGAAATTAGTGCAGAAAGAAGCCCCCCACCCCAACTCTGTTTTAAAGTTTTCAGATGTGGAAAAGCTGCTCCTGCCTTAGTGAGGTGTCAGATGCTAGCTAAACTTGCTGTTGCAGAAGCCATCTCTCAACTGAATACCGCAGCTTCTACTTCCTGTCATTAGACCTTTGTTTTATGGACTGTGGCACCATATTATCAGATTTCAGATCCTGTTGCTGGTACATTTAGATTGTGACTGAATTGCCACAATTTTTACTTATTAATTATTCAAGTGGAGCTCCTCAGTCTTCTTACTAGAAGGCTTTCATTTCACTCATTTAACCATTTGATTGGACTCTGTTATGGTAAACATATCCTTCTTGAAACGTGGATACTACAACGGGACACAGAATTCAAGGAAACATCATACCAATGCTAAACAGTGTTCATATAAGTTCATTACTACTACCTCCTATTGCTACCCACACACATTATAAATATGTAATTTGCTTTATTAGCAACAATAACAAGACTGTCATACTTACAACTTGAGTCACTCTGAACATTGTTTCTAACCTCTAACCTAAAAAAAAAAAAAAATGTCAGTATCTCCTCAGTATCTATGTTCTCCAAACGTGGTTTTCCTTGTTCAAAAATCAGTGGTTTGTACTTGGTCTTTTTAAATACATTTTGTCCTGAACTTATTAAATGGTCCTATCGATTTGTATTAGTGATTTGTGGTTTGTACAATGCCATGCTGCCTAATACCTATATATTTCAACAGTAACAGTTTCATTTTTCTATTTTGCCAGAGTTTAAGATGTTATGACAGGATATTTATTTAATTTTTTTGGTGCTTCAGTCGCTTATGATGACCAAAGCCAACTGTTACAGCCCCCAGGTCTGTCCTTTGTATTTGTTTCAAAAGAGACTATAAATCCTATCACAAAAATAGATTTATGGTCTGACTCAGAGCATAGTTGTCTTCAGAGAGTGATCATTACTCAGATCATTGTTTCCACACTTTACCTTTGTTCTCTGTACCATCAAATACCAACCATCTTGAACTTCCTTTGTCTTCTAAGACAACATCTGGTAGCTCTCCTGAAACTCTTAAATCTGGACTATCAGTTCCCAAGAACTTCAAAGATAATCAACTCTTGTTGGGTATTTTATTGGAGTACAAAGGGCATGATTATCATTTGCCAAAAAATGCTGTATCTAGTCTTTTTCCCCTAATGATACATTCACCCAACTTTGCTGATTTCTCTGTTTTAATACTTTATATTCTACCCTTTTTCTACTGAGTAATGTACTGGGACCAGTTAATGGCTTTTCTTCTTGTACTGTTAAAAAACTTTTCATGCTGTCCTTAACTTTGATGGAAATGTGTCTTCTGTCGTTTTGCTTCCCTTCTCAGTTTTCTACAGTTTATATTTAGTTTAGGTTTATAATCTATCACACTGGCTTCCTTTGGTTTTGTTGGTCCTCTTTAGAAATTAAAACCCCTGTCAACTTAGGTTTTTTTTCATTTATCACGCAGTCTCATTTCTTAACCATGTGATTATGGGTTTGGCATATATAGTGAAACATTCATTAAGTTCTTCCAGTTATCATTCACATTTTTTTATTTGTTGTTTCCCAGCTGATTTAGCACATAACTATTTACAGATTTTAAAAACTATCCTTCTTAATAACTTTAAAACAAGAAACAAAAAAAAATCACATATGTATGTGTGAACATGTGCAATGTCTCTGTCAGTGTATATCCTGCTAGTAGTAAAAAAAAATTATTTTTACAAAAACTTGCATTCCTAAATAAGCACAAGTTCCTTAATCATTTTTCCTTGAATCTAATAAAGACTTGTTCTCAAATGTAACACTTAAGATATTAAAGTAATTTATAATTTGGCATTTCAACAATGGGAGAATGAGACCTTTATCACATACTACTCAGATTTAGAAAAGCACCAAATCAAGTCTATTTGTTCCCTGCCCTCTACCGTATTCCTAGGGGCCCATGATCTTATTATTAATTTCTCTTACCCTCTAAATAGGGTGACCACATAAAACATGCCTATTTAGTGTGGTCCTGCCCAGTGTTAAAATCCATAATGTGCCAGGAAATTGTTTGGAAAAGTGCTGGTTGATGCAGGCCAAAACATTGTCAGGGACTGTTCTAAGCTTTTAGCAGTATGGACAATGAAGTCCCAATGCACAGAAGAATTTCCCAGCATTGTTTAATTTACTAGTATAAACATAGCCAGATGGAATCATTTTTAACACAATATATAGCCATCCTCCTTAAATACTTTGGAACAAGTGATTTCATGTCTCTAATTTTTCAAGAAAATGTCACTGATATCATGTTAATAAAAATTACTTAATAGTTGACTAATAATACAATATTCTTTGTTGTTACCAATGCTCTTTATGCTAGTAAATCCTAGTCCAGGATTTCTTCCTTTCACGTTCTGTGGTGTTTTGATTAATTTTCTTCTCTTCTCGATATCTTGATATTATGGAAAGGAACACTTATTTTTTACCTCCTTTCCACTCCCTCCCCTTGCTGATAGTTTTTAGCACTCTCCTGATCAGTTTGGCTCAGGAGACTGGTTCTTTGACTGAGATGGAGACCATCCAGATTTCACAGCTGCTTCTTCTCATTAAGAGCAGTCCTTTGCTCCAAAATATGAAACTCCTTGTTTTATTTTTATCCAGCAGTTCATTTCCAGAATATTCCTGCTCTCTGTTACTCAGGAGATAGCAGGAGTCTTGCAATTGCCTGTCCATTCTTTCTTCTTCATAATCCTTCAGAGCTATCTGATTCCCAGAAAGTCAAAGAACCCTGTCTGCTGCCTGTCTTATCATTGAAGAATGTGTTTTCTTCCACTTATTTTAAAACAGAACTGTCTCTTTAGACAGTTTAGATGATTTCTGTGAGTATCTGTAATAGTAACTTTTCCACTTGATTACCTGTCTTTGAAAGATAGATTTTGCAATTCTCCTTTGGAAACTTCATTGGTAATTATTTATTTTTCATCTTGATTCCAGATTTAGTGTTTCTTTAAATGACATGCTGTCATTTTGTCATGTTGTTTGTTTTTTTTAACAAACAAACCTATGTCTCTTCAGTCAAAGCATGTTGTTTAAAGACTTGTATATAGATTACATTACTAAATACATGGACTTCCAAATTTTAAGTGACTATAAGGGATTATGTATTACTGCACGTAAGCTGTATCTTTCCTTATAGCAAGCATCAACACTGTGTCAGTTTTTTAATAGTTCAAACTTTCTGTACTTCATGCATTTTCCCTACAGATGATCAACATTCCAAGTAACTTAAGGGAATTTGTCCCATACCAAACTTGTTACATGATGCTTCCTGAAGCAAGGACAATTACACACAAAGAAAACCAAGAAAATTTAGAAGTCATTCTCAGTCTTTTGATATAAAGAAAATCTACCTCTAGACTTTTACGGAACGTGTGAGTTGGGTTTAAAGCTAAAAATCTGGCATAGTGAGCCACAGTATGGAAATCAGTGCAAGTGGCAAATACACTCAAGAAACTGGACAACTACTCAGGTGATTAATCAATGTTGAGCTTATTTCTACCTCTGCTGGTATTTTTTTTAAACTGAAAACTGCTGATGTAGCAGCAGCTGGATCCCTGGCTGCCCAGAACCCCACAAACACAGCAGGTCTGCACCCAGTTACAGTACTAGAAGCATAAATAAGAACTTCCATGAACTTCTTACAGTCTCTCTGGTTGTAATCAGTATCTAACCTAGTCTATCTAAAAGCATTTCTGATTAAGGGGTACATTCATATGAGAAGCCATAATTAAGAAGAGCAACAGGGGGAACTATTATTGTCTGGCATATGAGGTCCCTTGTGGATAGCAATATCATTAGCAAAATAATCTGGGGGCTTTTAGCTAAACACTGATTGCTGCCACAGCAATGTTTTTCACTAGCATTCTACATACAATTATATCATCAGGAATATTAATGTCTAGTTCTTTCCTTTGCTCTTTTAAAAATATGTATACAATACATGATTTTTTTGCTTGCATTTAAAGAGGAACCTTATATGTAAGCAATGATTTTTGTATCTATATTAAAATAACCTAACTGAAATACCAGTAAAGATTGAATAGTAGTAAGAGATTTCACCAGCAAATGAATGGGTAAAAATATTTAAATTAAGGTATAACAGGAATAATTCAATTGGAGAGACAGGAAGAGATAAAAGGACGAAACATATCATGTATATCTGGCAAGCACAACTCATCATTAAAAGTCAACTTTGATTTTTAAAATACCATTTGGAGTCATCTGAGAACCAGTAGTTGATTTTGCTATTTATAGGGAAAGACTGTGGCAGCTCAGATATCAGTGCCTTACTTTCAACGAGTAAGATATTTTCTCAGTACCATCCATATATTCAATCATCTTAATGTCAAGGACTAAACTAGAGTTCAACATCAAGACAGCAGTTCTGATTCATTTTAGGAACACAGGATTCCTGCAGGATTTCTACTTATCTGATTTCTGACAAGATACCCAGAAGGGATTCTGTCCTTCCATATTCTGCAAAAGTCCTTTCTCCTAATTCAATCATTATTCTGTTGGAAGAAAGAAGCAGGGGAAGTGAGACAGACAGTGGCACAAACAGCTTCCCTGATGTGACCAGCCACAGAATGGTCAACTAAAGGGAGGTTTCTTTTTTTCAATTTTAAAGGCTTTGATGTTCTACTAAGGGATTTTCCTATCTCCTATATTTATTAGACAGAAAGCTCTCTAAATATCAGCATTTCCACAGGGAAGCATCAAAGTAATGTTCATCCTTTTCTCCCGATCAGGAAATCTTATGGTGTTTTTCATCATCTGTCTCTAATATGCTCTTCAAACAAATAGTAGGAATCATCATCCTCCTCACTAGATACCACAAGGCTTTCCTGATATTAGTAAGCTTAAGATGACCAAAAAAAACCCAAAAGCTTAAGAAGAGGTGAGACAGTAAGAAAAAAAAAATTCCCTTTACAAAGTATGACTAAAATGTCTCATAGATAAACTATGCTTTAGGGAAAATGAATGAACATGCCATTCAGACAGCTGAAGAAGTTTAAGCCTTTCTTTCTCCTAAAAGATTTCTTTTGTCAAAGCATACAGTTTCAAGGTAAAAAGACATTAATACTTCAGTTCGTAAGCCTCCTTGACATCTGTGAGACTGACCTGGAAAGCCTGGACTTTAATACCAATACATAAGGTGATGGAGACCACAAAGCTATACCAGATCATGCAGTAGTGAATCATGAAAGAATTAAGACTTGTTTGGATGTCTAAGCCTCTCAGTACCCTGTTTAGAAAATAATGTCTAATCTATATCATGGAAATGATATAGATATTATGATCATGGCATCTTATCATATTGCACGATCTTTTCATTTTTTGTCACATACTACTATACGTTCCCAGTTTGGTCATTTTTTTATATACATGCTCAGAGGCAGAACAAGAGAAGCGTTTAGGGTTCATCTAATTTAGTTTTCTCTCACTGTCAGCACATGAAACTTTACGGTAAAAGAGAATTATGTTTCAAATTATGTTTCAAATTATGAACTTAGGATGCAGTTTCTCTCAGTGCCACTTTCAAATGTCATGTTTACAAGAGACATAAAACCACACCAAGTTAGACACTAGCATTTTCTCTGCAGACCTTACATTTAACTAAGAGCTTCCATGGCCTGATTATACTTGCCTTCAGAAAAGACATTTAATTGCTTGCAAAAAATAAGACAGAAATAGGCACTCTGAAAAACTTTTGATTATATTTTAACTTTGTAATCTTTACACAGAGAGATAGAGCAGAGATAGTGAAGAAATTGTGGTAGACTGACAGGAAGCAAGCAGTTATGGTTCCCCTTTTCTCAGCATTGGCTTTAATTAAAGCTGTGGGGTTGCAGTATTCTAATTTTGTCCCCTGGAGGAGTTGCCTATGCAGCCTTCAACCAATTGAGAATAATTGCCATACCTATCAACCTCAGGACATTGCTAGAGAGCGCCTTTTTACTTACAGGGATGTATTAGTCATAGATATTCATAATCTTCATTATGTATGTCTAAATCAGGTGTGATTCAGCTGAGCTTCCCAGCTTGTTGGTGTGGGTATGTATTTTGGTTGTGTCCTGACTGTACATCAGGGTAAGATATGAGTGTGCCTTGAATTTCACTGGAGCAAACACAACCAGCCACACAGGAAGGCAGGAGTAATAATGAATCCAGTAACTTGGCACCCAAGGGACCAGGGCTGTAGGCTGGACTTGAAGAGCTCACCAGTTAAGCACTTTAGACAAAACCAAGATGGAGTAAATGAGGCTTAGTTTCTAAGTCAGCTTTTCTCTGAAAGAATGTGAGAGTAACAAAAAATATGTAATATTTGCTTCTATCTTTCAGTGATAATAATCTTAGAACTAATATAATATTTGAAAGCAGATGAAAAATAAAACTGGTGGTAGTAGTTGAAAAAAAATCAATAAGAAAGTGCAAGTTTTAAATTGAACATCAGCAAAAGAATAAACATGATTACTGATGAAATGAATCCTTTGCTTTTCTGGACTAGGGTTTGAAAATTTTTCTTAGCCAATTCATCCTTTGGAAAACATACCTTTTGCAAGGATTGTGTCTCAGATAAAAAAAGATAAAAGCCTTCCCTAAACATCTAGTGAATGCAAAATAAACAAATGAAAACCATCACCATTCTCCTCACAACTGGGAAACTTAAGCATATGGAGGTGTGCATTAGAAAAAACATTTTACTTTGTCACATAAGTGACATTTGTACATTTTAGTTCTCAGGAGTATGGTGATTTCCAAAATAACTCAATTTGATGACGGTACAAAAGTGAACAATTTTGTTAGCACTTCCAATGGAAGACAGGCAGTTTAGAAGGTTTATTCTACTTCATAATGAAGAGTTAAACATTCAGAGGGAGGATTTGAAAAGGCTGAAGGGTAATGCTTTAAGAAGCTGCATTCCCACAAAGTAGATATTATGCCTGTATATGCCCATTTAAGTATTCTCACCTTAAAGTCAGCTGAGGGCTCTTTCTATTCCTCTTTCAGATCCCACTTAGCCCATTCCCAACTGAGCTGGGAATTGGAGGTCAGTCAGACAAAAGTTCACTATAAATTCTTTTTGTGAATCTTGCTGGTTGTTTTATAGACTTTTTGGTTTACTGGCTCATGTCTCTTCTGTGCTTTATATCTGGAATTGCCTGTTACAGCTGTGAATTGCAATAATCACACTTGACCTGTCCTTTAGATAACTTCCCTGACGTCTCAGCATTTCACAAACTGCCAGATCTCTGGGAAATCTGCCTGGAACTTTATTTGATCTTTGTTTCAAGTGTGGTAAAACATGTGGATGCCAAACCCTAGCACAAAGTTAGAGGCCAGCAAGAAACCAAATAAACAACATCGAAAATTTAAGGCTCACAAGTCAGAATACTTTGATAAAGGCAAGTGGGAAAGAATCTTAACTGAGTTGTCCTAATACGTTTTGTTGATTTAGGAAATCAATGGAGAAAATGACAAACCAGAATTTTATCTCTTCCACTGCAAAGTACAGCTAAAGTTGACCGTGGCTGGAGATGTAGAGAAGGCCTGTTAGGGCACAGTTGGTTTCACTTTCTACATAGCTTAAGCTCATCAGCTGCACAAGGCTTAGGCAGGACAGATGCAGATAGAGCAATGGCTAGAGCAGACACTGCCATTAGAAACACTAATTTTGGAAAGATTTTTCTACCAATCACCTCTGTTGACAGCATTATACCAGGAAAGGCAGGGCAATTTTTTACAGCTGGAATTTTGTTACAAAACTGGTGAGCTGTCGGGCAGTTGATAATACAACCTCTTTGTAGGAAATGCTTATGGACTCCGAACTTCTGGAAGCAATGTTAAAATGCCCTTTTCTCTCTCATAATCAAACCCTTCCTTCTTGTTCCCCCTCATACACAAACCAACCAATGGCATAAAAACATGTGCCCTAAGCTAGAATATTTACCTTTAGCATTGGCTTTTCAGAACATTTACATACTTGAATAAGAAGTCTGAACTTGAGCTTTTAAATAGAATTAAAATTAAATCTCACTTTTCTTCTTCCTGTTATTATGTTAACGTTTTTACTACAAAGGAAGGTAAGGATGTTGCACAGTTCAATACACTGAACCCCCTTTTGTTCATTGTAAGCGAAAAATGAAACTATTTACTTTTTTCCCCTGGAAAAAAACAAATGTGAGCAGCAGCAGACCCATTGAAACAACTGATTATTCAGTTTCTAGAGTTAAAGCACACAGGACTTATCTCCAAGGCCATCAAAGAGATATTTTCTTTATTTTTTTATTAAGAGTTCAAGTAGAAACAGCATTATTTAATGCCTGGAAACATAAGCAGCTTTCTTTTTTTCTTTTTTTTTTTTAGTGTACACTAATCAACAACAGCAGCAAAAAAAGGTAACGTATGAAGAAACCTTCAGACTTACTGGAATTTAAAACTTTAAAAATATCCTGGTTTGAAATATATTTCACAGTCAAGTTTTTCAACTCTGGGTACCTAACATTAGGTTTCTAAACACCTGTTTTGGTGACCAGATTTACATGGGAGGATTTCCAGGAGCTGCTGAGCATTCATAATGAAACAAGGGGAAGCACAAAATTACAAAATGAAGTATATAAGCCTTTAGAATTAGTTTTAAGTATTGTTAAGGTTGATGGCTTTGTAACAGTAGCAGTGTAACAGTAGCAGTGGAAAATCACTGAGGTGCATGATTCACAGAGTAAAAAGATAGAGTACAGCTAGAGAACATACTGAAAATTCTTGTGTAAGATAAGCCCTTGCAGTTGGCGTAGTTTTAGGCCTTTATGACCTTAGTACAAAATGTGTGTAAGAATAACAGTCTGGGAAAACAGGACATAGGGATAAGGAGTATCTGGGGATTGCAGGTGTCCAGGATGGGCTGCAGTTAAACTAACTGATAAGTAGGAGTCCAGGATGATTGTTATGTCTGTAATGTTAAGGAACCAATTAAGCTGGTATAAGCATCTACTGCACGTGCTTCGAAGGCTGCCAGAAGTGATGAAGATTGTTGGAAGAAGTAAAGGACCCTCAGAGACCACCACCGCAATTTTGTATGCACGCGGGAAACTTTCTAGGAAATGATGTAATCCATACGTAGCCTCATGAATACGTATGTATGCCCACTGGCTATATAAGGACGGCTTGTGTAGCAATACGGGGACACACGTTGGGAGCAGCTATCCCCCGTGTCTCCCGGCGCCGTAATAAAGAATACCTGCTTGTCAACTAGAAAACTTTGTTGGCAAGTTTGCTCCTGGAGTTTTCTCCAAATCACGTTCTGTATTAAAAACTAGTGGAAGTTCCCTATTTGTATCTGGTTTTCTCTAGCATGGTTTCCTAGAACTCTGGAACAGGTGTAATGGGATTCTGCAATAACAGTGTAGCTCTCTAAGCTTGATGATCTTCATCCATGGACAGAAGACTTGTGGGAATAAGCCTGCATTTATTGGGTGAGGGCCAGAGAGTATGCTTGGGAGTGGGTGTGATAGTTTGTCTAGAGTAAATGTGAGAGGCAGAGTGCCTGCGTTCAGATTGTTCGACCGTCAGTGTGTGTGTGCGTGTCAACATAAGTCTGGTTGTCAGTGTGGCCTGAGCCTTAGAGGCTGATGAAGCTTTTTCTTGCACTGCGATGAATAATGCCAAGTTGTTTTTGCAGAGGGCGAGATCCTGAGTCACGTGTCAAAGGCTGATGTCAGAAGGTGGAGCAGAGTGAGGGTACCAGGTGGGTAAACTTGTTATGTCCTAAGGAAGTTATGCCTTATTCTCCTGGCTGGCTTCTGACTTGCTGTATGTTTT
>JANHGB010007698.1:0-42547 GCA_026283785.1 Coracopsis vasa
ACCCTCCGGTTCCCGGAACGCCTTCGGTGCTGCCCTGCGAAATGACAGCAGGAAATAGACATTTACAATGACAATGATAAGAGTAAATACATTGCAGCCGAGAAGTTTTGGGGGGCTCCGTCCACGCCGAGATGCGGAGCTGCCACCGCGCCCGCGGACAGCAGAAGAAATCACGGCCGTCCTCACTGCAGCGTGCCCGCGGACCGGCCGAGCCGAGCCCCCTCCTCCGGGCGGCCCCGCTCCCCCTTCCCCACGGGAGCAGGGGGCTGCGACCACGGCAGCTGCTGGCTTATTTTTAGAGCATTTCCATTCCTCCGGTTAATTTTAGATCGATTCATTATTTAGCCCCAGTTCGCCTTTAAGGAAACCCAAGCTGGGGGCGGCCGGCGCTGCGCGGCCGCGGGACTGTCCCCCCGTGCGGGGTGCGCGGCAGCGGAAGGCAACTTCGGGACCCCCCCCATTCCTTTCTTCCCCCCGTCCGAGGCTGCTGCAGGGGAGACAACCCCAAACCAACCCAAACCTTGCCTTTGGGGAGACAGCCCAATATCCTCCCCTTCTGCCCCATGGATTGGGATGGGGGCACCCAGCTCCCCACAGCTCACCGGGGGACATCCCTGTGTTGGATACGGGCAGGAAAACATCCCGGGAACCTGGCAAAAGAAGGCAGCAGCGCTCAAGTGTCCCCATAGCATATCCTCTTGGGACTGAGAAAATGAACCCGGAATGGTCAGAAGAGTGGAGCCCAGAGGAGCTTCGAGATTCGGGTGCTTTAGAAACCAGGGAGAGAGCGAAATGAATCAAATGATTTAAACCACAGAATTATTATTGAGTGAATTGGGCTGTGTGAGCAGAGGAACTCTACTGCCTTTTGTGCAAGGTGGCTGCAAAGTTAGGTGAGGTCTGATTTTGGGGAGCCCCCCCCCAACAAAACTGGTGTCAGTTGTTCAATCAAAATTCGTTTAGTCTTCAGGTTTTCGTTTTGCAAATCCCAGCTCCAAGCAATTGGAATAGGTGTCCCCAGGTTGTGCCTGCCAGTCCGGCACAGCCCCGGCATCCAGGAGCATTGATTCCTGGAAGGAATCATATCCCATCCACCTCTGAGAAAATGGCTAAAACTTGTCCTCTGGACACTCTGCCAAATCCCTGTCCCTGGAGGAGGCTTCTGTGCTGAGAGGGGTAATAAATACACAGGAGCAAGCAGAGGCGAGTCTCAAAAACCCCTTTAAATTTGCTTTATTTGACTCTATCAAGGGAAGGGGATGGGTGGAAGGGGTCACCCTGGACCAGCTGCTGGTGTGGGGCAGAGGGAGATGTGTGGCAGCCAGTAAGTTGGCTTCATGCTGGGTGCAATCATAGAATCATAGCCTGGTTTGGGTTGTAAGGACCTTAAAGCTCACCCAGTTCCAATCCCCTGCCACGGGCAGGGACACCTTCCATATACCAGGTTTCCCGAAGCCCTGTCCAATAGCACAAGCCATCACCCTCTGGCTTGTGATCCAGGGAATGGCTGGTCAGGGAAGGCGCATGCTTGGGCTATCACTGCTCCTTCAAAACACAGGGATTTCCCCATGTGTGGAGGGAAGGGAGAGGTTTGATAGGGATAAAGTATTCAAGGCCAGGTTGGATGGGTGGCTGGAACTGGATGAGCTTTAAGGTCCCTTCCAACCCAAACCAGTCTAGGATTCTGATTTTATATGAAGATGCCTTTATCTATCTAAGGAAGGGGAAGAAATCAACATAACAGAATATTTTTCCCATCAGCTGCACATGGCCCAAAGGGATGGTGCAAGTGATGCCAATTTGGTGACAAACGTGGGAACATGCCTCAGAAAGAGTGGATGAATCCCAGAAAGAAGGGACACAACTCAAAAGGAGGGTCTGCAGAGAGGCAGCGGTGGGAGCTCCTTTCACCCGCTGCCCATATGAGGTTTTATACTGACTTCTCAGATAGGTATAAGGTGTGAGGGAGGCACAGCAGGCTTTTCTCCCAGTTATTCCCCTTTCCAGTGAGATGCAAATGGCTGAGAAGAAGCTAAGAGGATTTCCAGGGCTGTGAGGAAATCCCCTTGCCCAAAGCAGCATCTCCAGGAGTCCTCCATGGGCTGGCCCCGTCCTCTTCCCAGCATGAAGCCAACTTGTACTGAACTCAGTGACACTCCTTTGAGACTCTGCCCATCATGAGGGTGCCCAAGGACCACCACAAGCTGATTGAATGTTTATTTGTATTAACCAGCACAGGACATCGGCAGGAGCCAGCTCCGTGTGCTCTCATGCTTCCCAGAGCTTCATTTGTTTGTGTTTTTCCGGGATAGCTTTGTAAGCCGTTCATCTGGCTCATGTGTAACACCCTCGATTCCCTTTATTAAGCAGGGGAAGACAAGCAGTGAATGATTGCTGTTGTTAATAAAATCACTCTGCTAATATTTTCCCCCAACACATTGAGTCTTATTGACACATAAGGGCTGAAGCTCCCGATGCCGGCGGCCGGCGCAGGGCCTATGCATCACCGCAGCTCCACGTGCACCATCCAAATGGTGCCTTGGTGGAGCGTAAGCAGAGCACAGGCCTTTTATGGGCCTCCTGCAGAACGGTGAATTTTACCCAAAATGCAGGTTAAAACCCATGCTAGGTATTAATGCAATCAGGTCCATAATCTCTCTATCAAAAGCTCCCCGAGCACCTCTTCACCTGCTGAACCAGGTAGCTCCGTATCTGGAGAACGCTCTAACACGTTTTAGGGGACTCTCTGCTTTTACTTTCTGTGAAGAAAATAGGCATTTCTAAACTAGTCCATGCCCTGGCTCTGTGGCAGGGTAAGGGCAGTCACCAAAGGGCCGTCCTGACCTGCCACATGTCCTCCTCCACCCTCTAAATCCAGAACTGAGTTATCACTATTGCAATATGAACAGTGGGTGAGCTCCACAAACTTGTTGGAAACAGATTCGGCTGCTTCAGAAGGTAAAAAGTTGGCTTTTGTTACCCCAAATAGTTTTTTGGGGCAAAAATAATATTATTTGTTGTATTTTTGGGGGTAACGTGGACCATTTCAACCAAAGCATCTTCCTGCTGCACCCCATAAAGCTTCTTTGTTGGTTTGGCCATCAGGGTGCTTCTGTGAATTCAACTTAAATCTTTCACCTTATTAGAGGAATCTTTATTAAACGTTTTATTAAGGTATTTTAATGCCTTCCAGGGCATGCTCTAAAACCCTACTGACTTCAGAAGCTTCTTTGGGGGATCAAAGGCAGCGTGGATCCTGGATGAGCATTTCCAGCGCTCAGGCAATGATGATAGCACACATTGGCAACTGAGCTCCTGTATAGGACAGGATGGATAAAACCAAGGAGGGGGTTCATTTTGACAAAAATCCTTAAAGGGTGGTGTTCCCAATTGGAAGGGGAGGATGTCAGGAATCGGTATTTATTCCTTAAACCACATCAGCACTATTTTTTTGTGGGATTTCCTGCTTTTGCCCAGGTAAGATTGGTTTCCAAGAGGAATTCCAGCTAAGGAGAGGACAGAATAGTGTGTTCAGCTCATCAAGCAGTATTTACAGCCTGTAAATAAAGCTTATTTAAGGGCTCTTGTTATATTATTACATGATAGAGGAGTTCAACTGGCGTGTTTAAATGGATTCTAAGCAACTGGGCAGAGAGAAAATGTGTCTGTGGGACCATGAAGCATTTATCTGTCCAGAAGGAGAGGGGGAAAACCCAGCCAGCACTGATCTATCATAAGGGAGGAAACCTGCACCTCAGCATTTGCCAAAGCATCTTAATTGCTTTGTAAACTCATCTAAAGAAATAAAACATGGGGAGCTGGGGTGGAAGCTCTGTGATGGGAGAACGTGGGCTGTGCACAGGGAGGAGAGCTTGGGATAATGGACCTTATCCCATCCCAGGGTTTACTGCAGCCGTGGCCACCCAGTGCTGGTGCAGGGGGGTTGGGAGGTTCCGCAGGGCTTGGAGGGTGTCATGGAGGTGTGTGAGAGCTGCTATCTCCCTGGTTGTGTGGCTGATGTGGGGAGTGATCCCTGCACCAGCCCTTGGCCATGGGCAGGAGCCACTTGGATAGCTTTTGGCTCTGCTGGAAACATAGAACCATCGTGGCTCCTCTTTACTCAGCTCTTATACCTCTGCTTGTACGTTTTCCTGCTGAAACTGGCTCAGTGTGATGCTTGTAGTGAAACTGGCTCAGTGTGATGCTTGTAGTGAAACTGGCTCAGTGTGATGCTTGCAGATCATTCACTTTGAGGGCTCACACAGTGCAGGTGTAAGAGGGCTCCTTCTGCCTCTTTAAAACTTTCCCATTTGTATATTTTTCTCTCTGCTTCCCTTGGGAAAATATTCCACTGCCTATGAGACACTTCTTGTAGTTGCTCTATACAGGCATCTATTAATTTTACTCCATTACTGCTTGTTACACCTCTTAGCAGCAATGCAGAGTTAACATTTGTTCATAATAAGAAGACATTTGTGCTGACATAAAGCTTTCAAGCTTTATCTCAAAGCACAGAACAGAAATGAATGAATTTAAGTTGTGGAACTCATTTAATGATGGGAAAGCATTACTGTTTCCCAGTGCAACAAGGGGAGGTACTGGGGTTCACAGGAAGCAATCCCAGTTAGTGCACAGCACTCAGGTCTGTCCTATGGGGTTGCACACTCACCTTTCTTCAGGCTCTGAATGTCCTTCTTCTCCCCTGCTTGTACTCTTTGCTCTGATCCAAGTAAGTGGGTAGGTGGCTTTCCTCCCCCAGATCCAAAAGAGGTGGCTGCTCAGGGCACAGGGACATGCTACATTTCACCCTGAGAGCACTGGGCTCCTGGAGCTCTGCAGCAATGAATGGATTCACTTCCAATATGCTCTTATTTAGTCCTTCTTGGCTCTGGGTCTGGAGGTTTGGGTTTGGTTTGTTTCTGGAGTATAACTGACTTCCATCTACTCCTACAGCCAGCAGTCACAGGTCTGGCTTTGTTAGATCTGACACAGGCTTCCTCCAAGTAAAAGGATGAGCTTCCTGAATGTTCTTCCAGTCCTATAGCCTGTGTTTCCAGAATTACTTGGCATAGTATTTAAACCATGTAAATTAATTGCTTCAAGTTAACACTACTCCAAAGCTGAACTAGGGTTTAATTTTCCAGGTAAATCTAGTTAAAATTCGTAAAGTAAATCTTCATCTTCATATATACGAAATACTTTCCATCCTTGCTTTCTCCTGATAGATTTGACTGCTTTATTTTCATTTCTTAGTGAACCTGGACCTGAAGCAATGGCCATTCCTGTATTGAAAAGCAGTGAATGCAGCTCCTGAGTAACTTCAAGGTGTCCTACAGGGCTGCTCTGTGTTAACATGTGCTGCTCATGGAGCAGTGACGATCAGAGGAGGAACACGGCTGAGACTTTGTCTCAGTATCCTGCTGGTTTGGCTTCTATTAATTGCTACCCCATAGCCCATAGACCTGCATCCCTTATGTGGGCAAAAAGGACATTTACTTAGAAAGCAATGGCAGATACTGAACTACTTTACTCATGTGGCTCCTCCTGTGCTGTAATGATTTGTACCTTGAGTTGGGAAGGATTTTGTGGGCTGTTGTTTTGGGAAGGACATATGTCTGGCATAGCTTTGGCTGACATGTCCCGCATGTTTTACATGTTTCTTATGTGTGTGAAATGTAATATACCTATATGTTTTGGAGTAATGTATTTAGATATGATCTCATATAAGTCTGGCAGATAAACACATTCATATCATATAGCACTGACATAGTTGTTTTTACTTAGGACTGCTTGTATTTGAGGGCTTCTTTCTGTGCTGGGTAGGGTCAGTAGTAGCCTTGTTGTTGGCTTTGCTGGATCATCATTATATCCAAATTTTCCCTTCAAATTGCAGCATCTCTTTGAAAGAAAAGCATGTTATGCAATGTAACCATTATGTTTAAGTCAAATGTTATTGTTAGATAAGGATCCATCCTGTCAATGGCAAAAGGATTTATGCCAGTTTGTATGAGAGTAGATAATCCTTTGAAACAAGGGTGATGTTTTGTTTTCTATCTGCCCAAGACACCTCATGCTCTGTCTCTGAGGGTCTTATTCCTTAGAAGAAAGAGGTGATTGAAGAATGATGCAGCTTTTGCTCAGGTGAATGGCACTTCCCTTTGCAATCAACTTTGTGCAACTTGCTGGCAGAATTACCTGGATAGAAAACTCTCCTCAAGTATACCTTTCTCTTACATTATTCCCCTGAAATCCTGAAGCTAAGGAGGAGGAAAAGGCAGGATTAGGAACATCCTGATTCCGAAGAAGCGATGGATCTGAAAATGGAGAGGCTGAAAAAATTCCAAGAGGATAAATTGAATAAAGAAGAGCTGGGTTTAGAAATCAAAACCGCATTTCCAGATGGGAGAGAAGCACTTCAGTGGCAAAATCAGTGAAGAATGCTGCTGCCAGGTCTCTGTGCTCACTGCCCCTTGCACCTTACTGTGCTTCTATAGTGTGATATTTGCTCCTGCTTTCTTCTGGTGAAGTTTGTAGGTACAACTTTATAAAATGGGGCTGTATTTCCTGTAGTTGTTCATTTACCAACCTGCTGCAGTAAATGATGCCCCAGCCCCTGTGCCTTCCTGTTTAACACAGATCAGGGGAGAGCTTCCTATTTAGTTTAATAAAGGGTAATTTCTGACAAAGGTAACTGTCACCTTTTGTTTCATTCTGCACGTTTATTTTCCAAGCACCAGAGCTGACCTCCGAACTCAATCTGCACTTGCCTATTGATGCATAAATATCTGTAATATCACAGTAAATTAAATTCAGGTTTAAAGGGTTTCTATTTAACAATCTGTCAGGACTTTCACAGCGTTTGATTTCTACTTCCCTCTGTCCACTGACAGGTTTATCTCAGTATGGCTTGATTAATGAAACCTTATATTTGGAGTAAGCATACCTATTCTTACCATAATCTCTTAATGCTTGCTTAGGCAACATTGTACTCTGGCAGCAGGGCTCCAAAAACTTCCAGCCCCTTCACTACTTGGCAGAGCAGGCAGCAGGATTCGGGGGCTGGGGACAGTACTGTTCTCCCCTGCATTATCAGGTATGCAAAATCAAGCAGCTTCCTGGTTTAGCAGGTTTGGAAAGCCTGTTTTCATGGAAGCTGGTGTTAAACATGCCTTATTACAAAGTATTTTTAATTAAGATTAGCAAATGCACATTTAATTTGTGATTAGTCTTATTCTAGGGGTGTGCTAAAGATAAGTTCTAAAGGATGGTTCATTGAGTTTAGGGGAAAAATACTATAGCACAGCCTAGAGAAGTCTGTATGGATTTAGATATCAGAGTCACTGACTTCTAATGCTTGGTTTTCCTATCATATGGCCCCGGGTAAATCACTTAATCTCTGAGCTGTAATCCCATCTCACTGATGGTCATGTGTAACAGAGTAAATAGAGTTACACCACGTGAGTGGCAGAGTGAAACTGCTCCAGCTGAGAGAAGGGGCAAAACGTTTCCATTTTCCTCTGTTGAGTGGGAATAATACTGACTGCTCAGGAGGGTTTGGAAGCTGAATCACGGATTCCACTGCGCTTTCAGCATGTGGCATTGCTGCTGTTACTATGGACTGCTCTGCAACAGTGACTTGGATGAAGGATGAGGTGCTTTGACGCCCTCAACAAGACAGAAACAAGTAACCAGCAAGTTGCATCCCTGGGTTAGGAAAAGAGAAGGACTGTGCTTTTCATCCCTAAGAAATCTTTATGTTTAGACAAGTTAAGGAGAACTGCATCTTTCCCTGGGCTCCCCAAGGATTTTGCTCCTTCCCAGCTTGCACAGGCCATGGGTGAACTTGCAGTCCCATAGAGAGCAATGAGAGCCCTGATACTGACTTCAGCAGGACCAGAGTTCTCTGGGAGTTTAATCCCATTCTTATTCTTGTTTACAGTGAGGGTCTGGGCTTTTTCCCAACTGCTCCTCCGTGTGACTTCTCTGTTTAAGACCCCATTGTCAGACTCTATCACATTCTGCAGAGTCCAGCCCTTCTGAAAATGGAGACCTCACGTCCCATCTCGACCACCTAAAACAGGATTGAACAACCTAGGTGGGCTCTGATGGTTGTGTTCTCTCCAACTTTCCAGGGGCACCTTTGGCTTTCAGCTCTCCAAGATCTCCAAGAGACTTTCAAATTGAAGTCCATATCCTGCTGGAGTCAGGGACAAAGCTCCCACCAGTGTAAGCAAAGACTGGATTGCTGTGCATGCCAGCGTAAGGATCACATGTGGAAAATGTCATGTGTGGTATGTCACTCCAAATAGTCACAAATCCCTTTTGTGCAGAAATACCAAGAGCTACCCTGTCAGCATCATGGTACTGTTAAAGGTGAGAACAGTTTTAAGGTGATTTGTGCGCTTGTTTCTATAGAGCAAAAATATATCAAGATGTTTATTTCATTAAGATATTAATCAGGACCAGGAAATGCATTCTCAGTTCTGCATTAGGACCCAGACAGGCACTGTCATTCCCATGTAAATAACTCACATATGAGGACTATATTTATCTGTCAGTGTACGCACACAGTATTGTGCACGTATATGGAACTTTTTCCTGGTATAAAAAGTTGGAGGAACTCATTAGAAGCAAATTGTATATTTTCAATCAATAAATGCAATATGGTTCAATGGCCCTGCATACAACGCCTGTTTCTGCAGTACCAGGAGCAATACTTTCAACAGCCGAGTGCTTTCGGTTGTCATAAAGATGTTTATTTGCCAGGAAGCCCAGACTTGTGCTCATGCAATCCTCCTGGTAGGATTATTATCATTCTCCAGCACGTTTCCCACTTTTTGGGTTGTTTCACACTCTGCTTTTTAACCTTCAACAACAAATATTGTTGTATCATGAAGACAGCAAATCCAAACAATTACATATGTAGTCCAAAGGCATACACGAGAAAATCAATATTTGACATCTTTGCAACTCCCTCTTTGGAGCAGCGCTCAATAGCTCTTATTCATTATACACTTATATCTCTTTCAGATTCGCCTTTGTCACCAGAAGCCCATTTTTTTCTCTCCTTTGACTTCCACATAACTTCTTTGCCCTGTACTTTTACAGATGCCTTCTGGCTATAAATACTAATGAAATCTCTTTGCTTAATTCAATTTTGCTGGTACACTTACAGTTATGACCTAACTTTCCCACGAGAGAGACTGATTGAACATTCCAATACCTTATGGATGGGAGCAAACACTGCACAGAACTGGACTGACAATTTCCATAATTATAGAATTCACAGCCTAATGACCTTAAAAAACAATAAAAAGATCTCTGCTTAATTCCATTTCTGTTACTGACATTCAAGATATTTCATTTTTCACAGGACAACAAATTTACTTTTTATTTTCAAAAGAGCAGTCTATCCTTTTACCCTAGATTAAATTTTCTGAATATTGAAGGATTCCATTGAATATTTAGCATTTCTTTGTCTTTTAAAAGTTAGAATATTTATGATCCTTAGAATGCCTCTGACTGATTTATAGCAATCAATTATAAGAGTGCGTTTTCCAATGGCCCTTTTAAAAATGAAGAATAGAATAATTAAAAAGATCAGAAGTCCTCCCTTGCATATAATTATTTCATTATTTCATTACAGTGCAGAAATTGTTTTTGCTGACTGTGACCAATTGTAATGGAGCAAAAGCTCTGTGACTGCACGGTAGCAAGCAGCTCTTCCTAAGAAATAAGATCCCTAATTGCCTAAATTTTTATTCAGCACAGTGAGCCTTAAAAGCCACATTGCAATATAAACCTAATCACCAGGTACAGCGGGTACTTTCGCCATAGTGGAGACGTTCCCAAAGCATAACCTCGCTGTACAGCTGATTTATTCCTTCAACAGGTTCATTGCCACATGAAGCACTTGTTTGGGTGCTGATTTGCTTGCTCAGGCAAGGCTCCTCATGCCACATGGCTTGAATGGTGGCTCATGCCAGTTATGGCCACCTTGTTTTGGTGGGGACACTGCCATGGGTGGCCATGTGCCTTGCCTGCATTGTTCTTGTTCCTCACTTTCCATTGCCTGGCTCTTCTCCTCGACTGCTCTGGGGTTTCTATCTGCTTAACAGAGGGAAGCACCACCAGAGAGAAATGAAAACAGGGAGCCTGACTTTGGTGTCCTGAATCACCATGTGGATGAGGTCTCCTCTCACTT
Organism: Coracopsis vasa; assembly: GCA_026283785.1. Lineage (NCBI taxonomy): Eukaryota > Metazoa > Chordata > Aves > Psittaciformes > Psittacidae > Coracopsis > Coracopsis vasa. Next base: position 10,205 of record JANHGB010007698.1, read on the forward strand.
TAAGGATTTGGGGAGCTTCTGCTATTGCTGAAGGGTCTAAACTGTACATACCCCACCCTGGAGCACCCAATGGAAAGATAGAGATGTTTGCTGCAGGTTGGGTTTTAGGTGGGCTTACTTTGACCAAAAGACCAGTTCTCCATCATCTGCTGTTGATCTCTGCTTTGGGACCTGCATTTGAGTGGACACCTCCAGGCTGGTGTCTACCTGATAGACCCCAGTCAACCCCAGGCACTGGGAGGAAGCTCCAGAGGAGCAAAGAGAGTGCTGTGCACTAAAATTGGGATTCTAACATGTGTTTCGCTGTCACTGATGCCTCCCTTTGCATGGAGGGATTTTGCTTGCCCCAGGAACCTCCTCTACCACCTCTCAAAAGCCATACTTGTGCTGACTGGATTGAAACTCCCCTGGCCTCATGCGTCATGCCAAATTGTCATCTGCTTTGCAAACACACACGGGGTCACTTGGCCACAATGATCCTTCCTGGTGCTTGACACAAGGGAAGACAGGGCTTGCTGGAAGGGTGAGTTTGGGCTGCCCCTGATAGTGTGGGCACTGATGGGGGCTATATAGGATCCTGGCTGTAGGGGCAAGGCCATAGGGGCAAGTCTGTAGGGACAAGGGCATCCATCAACTGTTCCTTGCTTCCAAACCCTCCACAGCCACTGGGTTGTAATATTCCTGCATGCCAGGCACAGTCAATCCATTCTTGCGTCCAGCTCCCAAGTTGAGCTGAACATCCCAGCTGAGTTCATTACATAGACCAAGAAATACTGGTGAGGTTGGCTCTGGGTCCTTTAGCTTCATCTGAGGGACTTTCTTGGAACGAAGTAAAGTCTTTTTAATAAGTAACTGTGATAGCTTCTGCCTGAAGTCTCAAAGCTTGACGAGAGCAAGTCCACATCAGAGGCAGCGCGTGGTGCCTGGCAGTGCAGATGTGGAGTCATCAGGAAATGGTGGCTGCAGGGGAAATCTGGAGTTCGTCTGATGTGAAGTTGCTCCTGTCACAGCAGAGTTGCTTCCGGGGTGCTGGGGGAAGTCACAAATGGGGGTGCTGCTGGCTTGTGAATAAGGCCCTTTGTTGGTGCTCTGCTATGATCCCCCTGCTCTCAAAGACTGGCTGAAGCTTGTGCAAAGAAGAGAAGTGGAAATGAGAGGTAAAAATCTGGGCCGATGCAGTAGCCTTAATACAGAGTCTGAATGGGAGAGAAAAGATTTACAATGACCTCAAAGTGAGGCTGGGTTTTTCCTCCTGAGCTCACTGCTTTCCAGTCCCACCGTGAAGTCTTAAACGCAGTTTTGGTGCCAAATTAACACTGTAGCATTAAAGTAAGAACCCTGGAACTACTAGAACCAATAACACCCAGCAGCAATCAAACGCAGGCACATTAAGGAGTGCCTGGCAGCAGATGTGATGTATCCCTCTGCTATTCTGTAGTGGCAGCCCTCAGGTACATAGTTATAATTCCTGAGAGAGGCAGGCTCTGGAGATGACAGACTGAATAGTTATAATCTATCATGAGAAGTTTTCAAGGATGAGTTAATGATTTTGTGCAATTTCCAGACCAGTTAGCAGAAGCCTGGAAGCCTGGAAGCTGGAATTTCACTGGGCTGCAGCTCTCCAGGAACAAGTAACTGGGTTTTCCCTTGTGCCTCAGTTTCCCCACCTATAAAACGAGCAAAGATCCTGCCTTTTCTGTGAAATGATTTAAATCTATTGCAGACAAGTGATGTACAGGAAATAGAGCAGGAAAGGGGGGTTATAATCAACCCAACTTTGCTTGCAGTGAAATTAGTGCTAACACTAGTCCTAGGTTAACACTGTTGTTATTGCTGAACAGCTATATCCCATGCTTGCCTGAAGAAGGTAGACTGTATAAGACAGGGAATATGACTCTTGGTGACTTTGGCATCTGATACATGTGCTCAAGTGGGCATTCACATTTCGAGCATCCTGCTACCGATCTCCATAACAGAGTCTTGCTCGCTGCAGAGCAGACTGCAGCTGAAATTCAGTTTTGGAATCCAAACCAGATATACACAGTAATCGAAGCTACTGATGCTGTGAAACAGGCCACTCTGTGCTCACTGGCCTGGCTTATGCACAGGACATGGTCACTCACCCTATCCCAGGGGACACCAGCTAATGTAGGATTGAACTGGGGGAAATTTACTGCCCTCTTCTGCAGGTGGAGGTGGGAAATACTGGGAAGTTCTTTCACAGGTGCTTGTTTCTAGCTGAGGTCTGCTGCTGGGTGCATGGATTTTGTGTGTATGAAGAAGTCTTGCACCTTCTCAGATGAGCTCTGCTCGCTGTGGGATTCCTGGTGATGGCCATTACAAACAACTCCACTTCAACAGTAGCTCCATTTCCTTCCCAGTCTTTACCAAGTTGGCTTGTAGAGATCTGAAGCTTCGTTTCCCGTCCTGTAAGAATCAATCTGCTCTCCCAGATGGTGCTGAAAAGCTAAAAAGTTGGGAAGGAGCCTGTGTGACTCCACAGCCCTTCCCTCATGGGTGTTTGATGGAGCTGCTGGTACCCCATACCCTGCTTCCTGGGCACCAGCCGCACAAGGCTGGTCCTCGCAGTGTTCCAGGACTATGGCAAGGAGAGGAGGCTCCAGCTGTGCCCAGACAGATTTCTGCAGCACTGACCCTCAGCTCACAGCTCTGTCCTTTGGAAACATCAGCACTTTTACTCTGGTGAGCCCTCTTGGTGCATCCCTCCATGCCCAGGCTAATCTCTTCTCTTGCATTCCCAGGACAGCCCTTATGGCAGTGTGTGCTACAAAGGATTTGAGCTGCCATCTGTGTCCTTTGTGCCTGCTCATGCTTCTATCCCTATGCCCGGCAAGATGGAGAAGGTTATTTGTCTTAAGAACATGTTCTCTTTCTCCCTCTTTGTTGTACACCAGTGTCAACAAGCAATTTGGTCTCTCTGGCATAATTCAGTACTGTTTGGGCCCTAATTGTCCCTCCCTCTATGTGGCTGGCTGCTTGCCTAGCTATTCCCAGGCTCTCCCTGGGGTGTTTCACAGAGCTTCATCAAAGCAGGGTCAGTTCTTGGCTGCCAAGTGATGGCTGCTGTGATGCTCGTGTCCTCCATGCAGAACAGGGACTGCTCTGAGGGGCTCCCACAGTGCTCGATGTGAGTGGAGATGGAGAGAGTTCCAGACAAGCATCCTGGGTCAGTTTCAGGTGTTACTGCCTCCTGGAGAGCTGGGTGTCCCTGCCCACGGAACTAGATGAGCTTCCAGGTCCTTTTAAACCCAAATCATTCTATGGTTCTATGATTTCCCCATCCAGGTGGTCAGAAAAGAGCTGGCATTTCACTCTTGTAGATGCAATGGAAACATCTCCATTGCTTACAAAACATTGCAAGATAAAAAAGATGTAGCAGAGGGCTCACTCTTCCTGAAAGTGATCCTGATGACAGGAATTGTTTAAAGGGAGAGAAAACTCTGTTCTTGGGTAAGGGACTCCACTCAGCTCAACCCAGAGCAGGCTGGGAAGGCTTGATGATAACAAAGTTCTCCAAGGGCAACAGAACTTTCATCATGGTCTTTTCAATCTGTATCCATCAGGCAAGACAACAGTGAGGTGTAAAAGGATGCCAGGTAAGTTCACACTAAGAAACAGTGCATGTTTTTACAGTGTGGGGAACAATTCCACAAGAGGCCCAGTGGCTTGGGCTTTTTGCTGCCCATTTTAATATTAGGATTGTTCATTCCTCTGAAGGTGATGCTGGAATTTAAACAAGAATAAAGGCAGGATTGTCTGTGCCTGTGATATGAGAAGAGACTGAGAGATCCTCACCGTTCTCCCTGACTTTATACTCCACACAGACCAGATTCCTGGTCCTGCCCTTACTTCCATCCCTGCAGCAGAGCCATCAGGAAGGGGCTGTATCCCTCACCATTACCAAACAAGCAGAGTTGCCTGACTTGGGTGCCCCAGGGAGGATTTTGGGCTTCTAGGTGGTGCAGTGTGGCAGGCTTGGTCTCCCCTTCTATGAGCATGGGTGCACCATGCCCTGTTCTGTTGCTTTTCTCCCTCTGATGCCCAAGGAATCATAGGAGAGTTTAAACCTCAGGAGGTCCCCAGAGGGGTTTAGTGATTCACCCAGAGCTACCTGTGCGACAAAATCATCTCCAGCACCACTCACACACACAGACACACGCTGCCCCTCCAATGGCAAAAGCCAGGATGTATCTCTTAGAAAAGCTCCGAAAAATCCACTTTTCTCATATAATAATATTTCCACAGGCCAAGCAATTGATGGCTGGGCTAGGGGAAAACATACATCTCTGCTTCCAAGTAATAGGCTGCAGATTTGCAAGACTAAATCCTTTTAAAAGCCCAGAATCACATCCATTCAGTCCATAAAAGAAAAAGAAGTCTAATTTGATAACGTTATATGTAAAGCGTTTTCTTGACTTAGATATATTCTAGGAGTGCCAGTTCTATAATACGGAACAAGCAGGGGGAAAGGACTTGATCACATTCAGATGATACTAAATTATCTTATGACACAGGCTGTATCTTTTTTACAACAGAAAATGGAAACAACTGTGTCCTTGACCTTCAAAAAGGAATTGACTTCCCTAGCTTAACTATTCAAACAAACAACTGTGTACTCTCTTCAATTCCTGTGATAATTTTGATTTACTGTAAATGACTGAATTTAATGAACTAAATTATGCTATTTAAATGCATTTTGTGAATGGTATTGTAGTTTGTTACTAAGCATTATGTCTATGCTAAAGTGTGCTGTAAATGATATGATATGGAACATATGTGCTGTATTCATAATTTAACTGTTGCTATGGAGTGCCGTCTTCAATAGGCTTCTTTGAAAAACGAGTTCTTTATTTACCTGGTGAAATGAAGGTGATTTCTCAGCAAATCTCTAGGTCTCACTGACCTTGACAGAATTACAGTGCTAATATTTTCACATGGATGAACTGTTCTTCAATAATTTTTCCAAAATAGATGGCACAAATAGGTTTTCCATTAATGCTGGGACATATTGCATGTTTTCTAATCTCACTTTTCTTTTTGTTTGAGCAAATGTTTATTACAGCTACTGCAAAACGACTCCCATCCTCATTAGTGATAACAGGTTTCTGAGTTCAGAGCTGGATCTCAGGGCCTTGGGCATGACTTCCACAAACGCCTTGCGGCTGATGCTGCAGACAGCCAGTGCCCAGTGGATGTGTGATGCAGTGTGTGTTGTGCTTCTTGCAGGAGCGCTTGTGTTGTGCGTCTGTAGAAAGATGCTGACGCACTTTGTACATTGGGATGTCTGTGTTTATGCTGATTTTTTATAGTGAAATGAACCAGTAAACCCAATTATGGTTTTTACTGCTGGTCCTGCAGTTTTTGTTTACCACTGCACTGGTTATATTGGGGGAAACAGGGCTGCGAGACTGCCTATTCCCTACCTTCTGTGATCTGCCTCTCAGTGTCTCCAAAAGCCTTGCTGGGGCATCAGGACCATACTCAGGTCTAAATGGAGATAATCTGTGACTCTTCCGGAGACTCAGCTTGATCTTCTGCAGAAGCTCTCAAGTGTGTGCTCCTGCATAGACACTCCTCCTTATTCTACTGGCCCTTTTGCAGGTTGGTTAGGAGATGGCAAAACCACCCTGCTCTTGTGGTAAAGCACTCTATCAACTCTGAATCAGATGCAAAAGCCCACGTGGTTGCTCCTGATAGCTTTTCACAACCCTAACCCTCTATTTGAGCCTTACTTTCAGGTGTGTCAGTGATCAGTGTCCAGAGCGTAGTTTAATATGTGGTATTAAATAAGATACCACTAAGGAATGACCAAATCCTGATTCCAGCAAAATCAGGCAAATGAAATAGTAGTTGGAAGTGGCAGGAACACATTTCTTCAGGTAACCAGATCACTTACTGGACGGTATGTGAAGTTTGGTTAAAAAGTTAAGCAAACTATGCAATCACCTGAACATAGCAGCCCATAGGCAGGATGCATTTTCTTTTGTAAGACATGGATGCATCATTTAAGTCCAGAAATCCAACAGGTACTTTGGCAAGTTGGTGCTATGCACACTAGAAATGTGACCTGTTTAAGTGGAAAAGTCTACCTAAACTGATACTTTTGGTGCTAAAGGACACAAACTTGACTCTGTTTTGCCTATATTGTTATTTTTTGCACTTAAAGCCGGGTTGATCAAAGCTGAATCCAACAGTTGTAGCTGGTCCTGTGATTGTTTGCAAAGTCCATTAAGTTAGATACATTTTCTCCTTTAATGTTCCTGTGCTAGTCAAAGCCACATAGTGATCACAAATTGAAGATGCTATACGCAAAATGATATGTAAAATTACTTCTAATGTTTCCAGAAAATGATGGGACATTGAGTAAAGCCTGTAGAATTTCAATGGCTACTCTTAAATTTGGAGCCTTATTTTGGGTTTTTCTTACTCTTTTCTTCTTTCCAAAGGCAAAATGGCAATACTTTGTGAGAGCAAACAATGCAAGAGAATTCTGGCAGCATCAGGGAAGGATTTCTACACTATCTTGGAACATATCAGTCTTCATATAATGAGCGTTTAATGGGTCAAATCAGGACACTCTTTAAAGTCCTGATGAAACATTGAGCCATATATAAAACCACCTTTTAACTAATTTGAACATTCACAATAAATTATGGCTGGGTTTCATAACTGTTCATCAACCCTCAGCTCCCAAGGAGAACAGCCGAATTTCCTGAATATTGATTCTTTGGGAAAACCTGGCTGGTTTTAACTTCGTTTTGTGTGCTACCATTGCAAACAGATGTAGCAAACATGGTGAGGTTGTTTTAATAGCCGTACTTCCAAGAGTATATATCGCTGTTGGCATTTTTATATGTACAAAGGCTCCTCCTGGAGGTCAGTTGTGTTGTTAGATGCCCAGCTCCACAGCTTAGCATACTCAGGTGGATTTCTGCAGAGCAGCCTGGGTTTCTGTGTATGCACTGGAAAACCAAACTGTTGAAAACATAAAACCAGACACATGTGGTGTGCTTAAGAAGCTCTTGCTGAAAAGCCCATTCTGGATGTGGAAAGGGTGTCTGTCTGTTTGGATGCGTCTGTACAGGGAGAAGAACCTGAAGATAACTTCATATTTTCACTTTCTCTTGGAAAAATAAATGGGAAGATTTGCTAAAGGAACTGTGCTCATCCCTGTGTGATGCACAAACAGCAAAGCCTCCTCGGAAAGGGGACAACACTTCCAAAGGCCTGTCTAAAATGGGTACTTGTGGCATCTCCTGCTGTGGGGAGCTTGAGCACACAGACGGTGTGTCCAGGAGGATGAACCTGGTTTGGGCCTGAGGTGAAGCTCAAGTCATCACCTTCCTGCAATGCCAAAGCAGAGCTTGCTGCTTCAGCGATGGTAGTGCTGGGACCCCTGCCCACCTCCCCTCCCAGCACAACTCTGTGAGAGGGGCTTGCTCTCTAACACTTTGTTGTCTCTGGTTTTATTCTGTGCTAATCAACTTCAGTCCAAACTGATGTGCAGAAAGTGGATAATGCCTCTTGAGCCAGGAATTACCATGGCACGAGCAGTCTCCCCTGGGTACCTGCTCTGCATTGTATACCATAATTGTGTGAGCGAGAAGGAGCTATTTTTCAGCAAGTGGCTATTGGATACTTCCCGTGCTGCATATCAACAACCAGATCTTGACCCAGAAATGTCAGTCCCCGCTCAGAGCAGACAAGGAAGCATAATTAGAGATGCTCTGGCAACGTATTTTAGCACTGACGGTGACAATGTTTAAATTTTTAATCAGGCATGTAACATAAAAAGCACATAACATGAAATGTGCAAAGAAAATTGGCAAATACCAACGTGCTGTTTGACACTTTATTTCACTGAAGGAAGTGAACATCAATAAACATTATTCATCATAAATGACAGAGAGGAAGGCGTGTTTCTAATAAAAACCTTCGCATTGCAAGGGGTGAATCTCATAAAAGCACCCTTACAGTACTGTAAAAGCCACGCTGGGCCAGATCACAAAAGGAAACACAGAGACCTTTCTTGTGAAGCTGTAATGTGCACCCAGATGTGTTCCCTCTTGGCAAGTGGTCTTTGGGGGCACAGAGGTCCTCCCAGGGTACAGGGACCTTCCTCCCTTTATCTGCCATGTCTGGACATGGCACAGCTCTGAGCCCTGTGCTGGATGACATGTCCTCATGAAATGTCCTCAACCCTTCAAGAGTCAAGCATCCTGTAGCAAGTTTTGCTCAGTGCTGGCAAACACTGAGCTCACTAGTCAGATATTCCTAGCTGGAATACTAGAGACAAACCTAAGAGGTGGAGTGGGATGCAGCTCAGTTTGATGTACTGATGCAAGGTGCAAATGGGGAGCTGTTGTGTGACCCTTTCACACCAAAACTCTTATAGTCTCCTCTTGTTTTTGCAAAGCTTTTAACATCAGTGCCTCTGTAAACTGTTTGGCATCTTTTCCTGCCTAAACCCTGTCCATGCCACCATGCTTATTCGATATGGGCTTTGCTGAGCAAGGCCCCGTGGTGTTCTGAGCCCAGAGAAGCACTGAGCTCGCTATTCAGGGCTAGATGAATGCTTCCAAAAACTATTTGAGGGAAGTGCTAAGGTGCCAATCCAAGTATGCCAAAGTTAGAAAGGGCCTGATTTAGGGCTATTCTGGTCACTTTAATTTGTCTCTGTCATATGCCTGAATAGAGAGAAAGTCTCCAACTGCATGATTCCAGCTTCTGCAACAAAAGATGTGGGGAAGAGCTGAGAGCTCAGGGAGGAGGGTGGCCTGGAGCAGGAGGGAGCCTGGGAAGTTTTGCTCAAGTGCCAAAACTGTGGTCTGCTCTTCTCTTTCTTGCTCTGATGGGGTCATAATTGCCTGGTTAATGGGAGCTATGAGGAGAAGCAGCATGCTATGTGCAGAAGCTGGGGTCATTGGAGGATGGAGTTGACAAACCCTAAAACCTCTATTGATTTTTTACTTTTTTTTCCTAATTTGACCAAATCCAGACAGTTTTTGTGGGAAAAGTTAAGAGTTCATTCCCCAAAGCAGAAGTCTTGCAGCCAAATTTTAAGTACAAACCATACTGAAGTGAGATCTCAACAGGATGGTTGTGAGATTCCTTTTAATGTGGGCAAAGTAAAACCGTTTGCCCTGTTCTTAAGGATGATACGAATGGTCTGTTTTTCTTTCCTTCTGAAATGTAGCAAGATAATCCATCTTGAGACAGACAGTCATCATGGGATGTTTCATCTCAAATGGGAAAAGGCTGGCAAAGATACCGGTAACTGAAAGCACAGTTATACAAATGGGAAGTGTCAGACAAGCTTAACCGTAGGTACTGATCTGTCCCACTTTTCACAGTGCTCATAATAAGGCTTTTCATGGGCGCCAGCCTGGGCTAACTCCTGGAAGATCACAAGCCTGCATGTTGCTAATAATAGTACAATTGGCTAAAATATCTCCATGTTTACTGAGTTTCATATTCCAGTTTTGTGTGTCTCTTTTGTCCTGCATTTTCTCTTTTGTTTTCCATTCCCGTCATGCTGCTACACTAATATTTTCCATCTTGGTTCCAAGGGCTGCCATCATTAACTCTTGCACCACGGGAACATTTGTGCCTCTCCATCAGATCTGTGAGGAGGATGCTATGGCATGGCCAGCTCTCATGGTGTTGTTTCCAGATAGCAGATGGTGACAGCTCAGTGCTGTCACCTGAGGCAGCCAGGGTGAGTTCCCTCTCTTGGAAGCATGCACCACGGCTGGGGTATGCATTCACACCATGGCATGGCTGGGACTGATCAGAAAGTCTGGGGAATTTAGGCAAAGAAAGAGGATAGAAATAATTTTTTTTCCTAAAAAGAAGTAGTTTTGCCTTTATTTCCAATTGAGGTAACTGATGAAATGATGTGTTGTCAACCCTCACTAGCCAGCAGGAGTAGCTGTTTCTATTATCTATCTCTAGTCCTCCTTTAGACTCTATGGACTTGGCAAGCACAAGACAGTTTCTGCTGGACCAAAATCACAGCTGAAAGCCAGGAATTAATATTTATCCCAGCTCCCTACCAACTTTTGGGACAAACCTCTTCAGATCCTTACATTTGATTCATGGGGATTTAGATACTGAAGGATTTGGGTCTTAACCTCTGCTCTAGTTTCCCAGCTGAAAGACAGTAGTAATATTTCTCTGCCATACAGCAGACTTGCAGTGAGTAATTATTTCATATTTGTAGACTACTTTGGAAAGAATGTGCTCCATATTGCTGACATTATTAACTTTTGGAGCCTCAGATGGAGCTGTAGAAGTGCCTCTGTGCTGTCCAGCCCTTGCTGCTCTTGAAATCTAAGGAATATTTAGAGGGTTTGACAGAAAAAACCTCTTAGCAACAAAAAGAAATCCTTCCACACAGCAAGAACTTGGGGAAATAATGGAGAACTCTCAATACACAGCCGGTCTTCTTGTTGCAAAGTGAGTGTGTTTCCAGCCTACACAAAAGCCCTATTTACTTATCTTGTCAGCTGATTTTGTGAGTGTGTTGCAGAGGGTTGGTGCATGCTGAGGTAACTTGGTCAACTTGTAATGAGGACTTACTCAGGCAGCAGACATGCAAGTAGAGGTCAGGATTCGCATGGACAGGGCACAGGGTCTGGTGAGCAGATGAGATCTGCAGAACAACAAATATGGTCATATGGTCATAGAGCTCACATCTTCCTCTCCCCCAGTCATGCATATCAATGCAAGTTAAGTTAGTACTTGCATTTTCCTCAACATTGTTTCCTCGAGAGGAATTAACCTTTGAATACGCTCCATCAAGTTCCAGTGTATTGGGTTCATGTGGCAAGGTTTTGGTACCAGGGAGGCTACAGGGGTGGCTTCTATGAGAAGCTGCAGGAAGCTTCCCCTGTGTCTGATAGAACCAATGCCAATCAGCTCCAGGAAAACCTGCTGCTGGCCAAGGCAGAGCATGTCAGCGATGGTGGTAGCACCTGTGGGATAACATATTGAAGAAGGGGAAACAGTAGTTGCATGACAGTAATTGCAGCCAAGGAGAAGAGTAAGAATACGTGAGAGAAACAGCTCTGCAGACCTTGAGGTCAGTGAAGGTCACCATGTCCTAGAAGGGGATCAGGTTAGTCAAGTAGGACCTGCCTTTCATAAACCCATGCTGACTGGGCCTGACCATCACATTGCCCTGTATGTGCCAAGTGATGGCACTCAGGATGATCTGCTCCATAATCTTCTCTAGCACAGAGGTCAGGCCTGTAGTTCCCTGGATCCTCTCCTCTGTTCTCCTTGTGTTTAGGCATCACATTTGCAAATGTCCAGTCAACTGAGACATCCCTGGTGAGCCAGAACTGCTGATAAATGATGGAAAGTGGCTTGGTGAACACTTCCACCAGCTCCCTTGGTAACCTTGAGTGGATCCCATTTGGTCCCATAGACTTGTGTGTATCTAAGTGGTGTAGCAGGTCATTGACCATTTCCCCTTGGATTATGAGGGCTCCATTCTGCTCCTTGTCTTCCAGCTCAGGGGGTTGGGTACCCAGAGAACAACTGGTCTTACTTGTAAAGAGTGAGGCAAAGAAGGCATCAAGTAACTCAGCCTTTTCCTCATCCTTTGTAACTATGTTTGCCCCCTCATCTGTACATATATGTGTGTTCAAAGTTCCATTAATTCGATGTGCACTGTGCAGGAATGTGAAGAAATAAACCTGCAACTTTTCATATAATGCGAAAAAGCATTAGGTTTCAAAAACATTATCCATTTCAGCATGCATCCACTCTGGCCATGCCATTTAACAGTTCAGCTGGTTCCTGTTCTTTTCCCTATTCCTGCTGGGAAACTGTTACATATCAAGGCACTGAAGTTAAAATTTAGATTTCTGTTGTCTGCAATGGAAATCGTGACCTGGCTCACTCTGAAGGCTGCAAAATGAAGGCTGGGGTTTTTTTTTCTCCTTTCCTTTTCTTGTTTTTATATAATTTTCAATAATTTCCTCTTGCTTTGTGCTATTTTAAGGCGTTTAACTTAGTAGCTCCAGAAGAACCATTCACAAATAGTGTTGATCTGTGTTTTGAAAGTTTAACGTACACTATCCAATGCACATTTACATACACCACTGAAATCCCGCATTTGGGAAATTAAAACAACAAAACTTGATTGCATATCATGCTTTCATATTTTGCAGATGTTAATATTTAATCATATGCAGAGCCATTTAGCTTAAGTGCATTAATGTAACTCATTTAAAAGAGGCCAGTAATTGTCCTATTAACTCCCAGCCTGGATGTTATCCATGCTGCCCTGCTGGTAAGGCCAGAGGGAGAGTCTCCTATTGGCACCCACAGAGATTGCTCTGATCTGTTGAAAATCCTGTTAAAATCTAATTACTTAGGAGAATAGGCCAGGGAATATCTAATGAGCTTCAGGAAACCCAGTGAAAGAAATTCTCTTTTAATACAGGCTGAAACATCTTCTGTGTTTCAATTACAGTGATACCACACGAACATAATTACACTTGTATAGAATGGGACTCTTCTTTGTTATTTTAATATCACTAGATTTTTCTTGGTCACAGGAGAAAATAATTTGATTCCCCGCAGAGGTTAAACGTTGGTGAAAAGCTTCATGTTATAATAAATGTAATCTTTGCTTATGGTAATCCCTGCTTTGTTTTGTGAGAAGATGTTAGTAAACCCAGGTCACCCAGGGAAGCCGACCAACTCAATACATGCTGGGGAGCCTGGGGAAGGTGGGAATGTTGTTCTGCCTATGTGAAAGATTTCAGAGGTTGCTCGCTTCTTTGCCTGCATGAAATTTGGCCTTACATTTGTTATGGTTATGGTAATTAAAGCTGTTGACATTAAGTGAACAATAAAACCTCATAGCAGCAGGAAAATAGACCCTTCCTTCCAATAGGGGTGACTATTTGGAATTTCTTCTGCTTGCACTCTTAACTTTGTCCATCTGAAAATTCCCCTGCTGTAACATGACCAGTGGTGTCACTGGTGACACTACTGGTGCTGCTTCTGCCCATGGCGGTGGCTTCACCCCATCAGGGAAAGCAGAATGTGGGACTGTGGCACTTTGTGGGGTTGGAACCCGAAAACCCCAGACACAGAGCAGATGATCCCAACAGCCAGGAGCATTGCTGGGCTCTCCATGGAGGAGTAGCTCAGCTACACTGAATTTAATGGGATAAAGCCTTGAGGAGATGGTGTAAACCCACATGACGCCATGTCTGCCTGCCTGAAGGAACAAGCTGAGCAGCGGAGGTCCCAGCCCAAGGAATGTTATCCCAAATTACTTCTGCCCCAGCACATGGTCAGACTGGTCATCCCAGAGGATAGGGATGGCAAAGAAGCCGGTGATAGAGGAGGTGCTGGATAACCCCAACCCCATTCCCAACCCTATCCCAATCCCAATCCCAATTCCCATCCCCATCCCTGTCCTCGTCCATGTCCATGTCCATGTCCATGTCCATGTCCATGTCCATGTCCATGTCCATGTCCATGTCCATGTCCATGTCCCCCATTCCTGGTCCCCTGGCTCCCTCACAGCCCTGTGAAAGACACCAGGCAGGCGGGAAAACACTTCCTTGGTAGCCAATCGCAGGCTGCCATCTATCTGCTTCTGATTAGTTCCATGTGGGGACACGTGTTCCTGACCAATCAGGTGCTTCCACACAGCCTGGCTGCCCTTGAGGGAAGGCGGCAGGCTGAGGGAAGCTGTGGAGAAGTTGACGCCATGTTGGGTGCCAGAGGATTCGTGTGGGGAGAGCCTGTCATGGCCTCCTGTTTCCAGGTTGGTTTGCCCACCCAGCTTCAGCCATGAGGAAGGAAGTGTAAATGGAGCTTGTTAGTACACATAACTTCGTATAGTGACTGGCTGAGGTGCCCCTCAGGTATCTGACAGTGCTGGGATAGGCTGTGAGCTGCACTGAGGTTTGAATTGGAAGGGGCTGACTGGTGGGTATACAGAGTGAGGCACACAGGTGTGGTGGGAGATTCCCACTCCTCAGAAGTTAGATGAACTTGTTAAAAACCAAGGTTTGCCGTCTAGAACTTCAAACTCCTGCCCAGGGCTTTATGTTGTGATGAAGCTATTGCAGTCAGTCCGGTGGGGTCAGGACTGCAGAACAGCTTTTAAAAGGTTTAGAAGAGGCTGTGTTTGGGGCTGCTCTGACTTCACAGGGAGTTGGTCTGATGTTTGCACAACCAGGGACCCAGGTAACAAGGCGTTAACTTTGTTTTCCTTGTTTTAGGTGGTGCACAGCCTCAAATCTGTACTGATGTTTTTGCTTCGGTGCTGACCCTAATGTCTTCCTTCAGAGGCATTTTGATATAGGAAGCGTTTGAATGGCAGACTGTGGGAAGCTGACAATGCAGGTAGTGTACACAATGCATTTATATCTTATAAATAATACTGCATTTTAATTGCCTTTTATTCTTTTTCACCACTGAATGCACTTTGCAAGCATGACTCTTGATCTGAAAATAATCTAATATTGCAACGCAACTACAGGAATGTGTAGTAACGAAAAGCATTAGCAAATCCACTCTGGATGAATCCAGTAGGAGTCTTAATGGAAACAAAATAACTTTTTAAGATGTTGATGGCTGAATATGAAGGGTCAGAGAATAAATTGTAGAGCCCCAGGTTTGTAAAAGGCTCTTCAAACCTCTTTTAAGCCCTCTTTAAAAGGGTTTTCTTCAAAGTTTAAGTGGTAAGTCTTTGTCCAACACTTTGCAAACATATTTACTGTTATCATTCCAGCTAATTCAGCTGAGTGGGATCACATCCATTGTAATTGATATTGCTGGAAGTGAGGGATTCAGTACTTCATTTGACTGTATCCAGGAAAAAATATGCTCCCTCAAGCTGAACTCCCACTCATCTGCCTAGAATTTGAAGGCAAAGTGCCTTAGAAGTCCCATATAAAATCTATCTGTAATATTCCTTAATACATCCATTCATGTTCTTTTTATACTATTAAAATGCATATTTGGCAAGAAGAAGGAAACAAGCTCATGAAAAATACTAAGATTTGGCTGAACTGTAAACTCTATATCAGGAATTGATCCAAACTTTGATTTTGCTCTTTATAAACCACAAAACTGGATCTAGATTCAGAGCAAGCCATTCTCAAACTCTCAGGTTCAGTTTGGTTTAGAATTACGGAGTTCCAAAAATGTGACCCAGGCCCCTGAGTAGGAAACCCTTGGAGGCAATACTGGCACAGCTTGAGTTAGAGTTAGAGCTAAAGAACCAGAGGAACCTCCTGGGCACTGCAGTCTCATTCACTGAGTGATTATAGTTCAAACTTCTGCAGTTTTTTCCTGAATCACATCCTTAAAAGATGTCACATAAAAATGGGATATTCTACCTACAGAACAAGCAAAGAAGCTTGGAGACTTGTGAGAAGATGAAACTCAGTGACAGGAGGTAAAAAACCAAGGGTCGAAAGTGGATATGGCTATCATGAAAGACAGTTAAACCACTTGAAATGTTCCCACCCCCACCCATTACCCTGGCTCCAGCTCAGTATCCAATCTTTCTTGTGGAAAAAGAGCCAGTCAGAATACATTCCTCCTCAAGCCTGAGCTGGTGCATTATAAAAATGGAGAGTAGCATGTAAATCATTCATGGACACAGGGAAATAAATAACCCTTTATGCCCATATAAATACTTATCAGATGTTCATAAGGGGAATTTACATGGAGTTTTATTCAGTACTGTCAGCCATTCCTCTGTATTCCATCATTCCTGCCGTGAAGACAATTCAAAATATGGCGGTGGGGAGAGCAGCCTCTCCACCAATTGATCCACAGCACATCATGTAGAAAACTCTGAACTTGCCCTCAGTACTGCTGTTATTTTTATTATGGCTCCTAGCCGAGTGAGATCATTCTTCCTGGTTTGCCTCCCAAGAAATAATGGGAAGCAGTATGTTTAGTCAGTGGATTGATTCAGTGATCTATTAGTCTAATCCTGACTCTGCCAATCATCTACTAGGTGACTGCAGGCAAATCACGTCACTTCTTTGTGCCTCTGTTTCCTCTCTGACCTTCTGTCTGTCTTGTTTATTTGGACTGTAAGTTATTGAGGGCAAGGGCTACCTCTTGCTGTTTGTATGTATGTGCCATGTCTAGCGCACTGGGACCTCTGCGATGGCTTAATCTCCAAGTGGTGCTGCATGTAAATAATAACATTCAGCTTCTCTTCAAGGGAGTCACAGAAAGAGAGTGAGTTGGCAGAGAGTTGTGTAAAGTGGTGGCAAGCTAGAAAGAAACAAGGAAGAGCCTCTAACATTGCTAGGTGCTACACGAGCACAGAGCAGAGAGACCTTCTCTGCCCCACAGATCACGATGTGAGGCTGCTTTGGCCATCACAAGCCGCCTTGAGTTCTCAGTATCTGCATTCACAGCTTCCACACACTTAAGGAGCATCAGGTACTGAACCATATGCAATTGCAAGGCAGATCCATGCCAAGTAGCAAATGGAATCTAAGGTGACTTCTTTGGCCCAAATTAGGCTAAATTATGTCATATTATATGGCATCTACTGAAAATAAGGAATACAGCCGAGGAGCTCCTGCAGGCCAGGTGGAAAGCTGTGGTAGCCCAGCCTTGGGTTTTTCAGCTGAGTCCTCAGATTAGGGCTATTCTTTCTAGAAGGATCAGGTTGAAATTTCTTTTGGTTTTGGGGAACTCCCATATATGATGGCTAGCTTCTGAAATCATACAGCAATAATTCGGATAAAGTTGCAGTCCTGTTGAATGGTAATTAATGGAAGCAGGTCCTACTAGTTTTAATGGGAGTGACATGAATAAATCCCTGTGCATTGAGAAGATTAAACTCTACAGTTTTAATTACTACTTACATTACTTTTTTATTTGTTATACTTGGTTCTTGGTAAGGGAGCCTCAATGCAACTAATGGCTCACTCCTCAGGCAGGCTGGTCAGTAAGGGCTCGTGAGAGCAGCTAACACCTCTGCTGGGGACAGATACACTGGCTGTGTGCATTTTGATGGTCAGCTCCATACAGCTTGTGTTCATTTTGGTATCTGTCCTCTGTGAGTCCTGTTCAAAGCCGTTATTTGAAATATTAAAAAAATGCCCCAAAATGAGAATGAGTGCTATGCTAACCTGTCAGTGCCAAGTGTGTTGTTGCCTGTTGCCACAGTATCAGGAGTCATACAGAAGGTATTACTGTCTCACATAAGTATTGCCTGGACTGGACAGACAGACTGGAACGACCCAGACCATAAACACGGGCTACTTCTGCTTTCTGTAGTAGAAAATAATACAGGGAGACATCCCCATCTTGCATGAACCAGAAATACTCCATTGAAAAACTTCAGCTTATTCATTCACATGAATTTTATGGTGCTACACTTATTTATGCTAGGTGATAACAGTTGAAAACTAACACATATGGACTACATGTCCTGTAAAGCAAACACACTGTGACACACTTGGAAAGCCATAATTTGAAAGTTAAAGCAAATCTAAGCCTGAAATCTGAACTCTGATTAAACTTTAAAAGGTTTGAAAAATAGCTTTTAAATTAATTGTGTGTGTACGTGCCTATGTGTGTATTTTATTTCTTGATATGTTTTCCTATACTTTGCCTAATATCTGAAATAATTATTAGTTTTTTTTCTGAAATCTGTGTGCTTTCAATTGTAGTTTAGGTCCTGCAGAAAAGTAAATCAGACGGAAACATAAGCATAAAATACCATAACTCAATATAAAGATTTAAGTGCTTTAAATCAAAAATAACAAGATCATTGCTATGAAATTAGAAGAGACTCATCAAAGTAAAAGTAATTGTGACTAAGGACTATGAAAATATAAAGGGATTGACATATGTGGTAATAGGGCAATTAAAGCCTCAGCTTTTTCACTGTGATGATTTTATAGCATCTTCTTACTGTTGCCAGTTTGGAAGCTGCCAGCAAATATTTTCTTAATTGCAAAAGGAGACAATATGTGTCCCACTGTTTCATTCATAACATTTGATTAACTTAAAGAGGCTGCACTTCTATTTGAGAGAACAAAGAGTTGGAGATGGAAATAGCAAAGACACATTGTGCATTTGAAAAAAGATCCCAGGAACAAATGATTAACCAGAAATTTTACAGGGGAAAAAAAAAAGGTCTACTTGTCTTGACAGAATAGCCTGATCCTGTAATAAACCCTCCCAAAGTCAACAGTTCATAAAGTCTTTTGTTCTAGTAAAAGGGTCTTTAATTTTTAACACAAACTCACACTTTGGTATGCATGAGCTTAAGTAAAATTAGAAGACATGTATATAATAGGATTTAATGGATTATCATCTGCATTTTCCAAAGATGTCAGCTTCTCTCGGCTCTGATGGAGTAGCACTTAATGTAAATTTAATTTGAAGTGATGTATGGAGGGCTTGAGGTGGTACTCTGTGATTCCCTAACTGCCTGGAGAGGCTCTGTGGGTAGCATCTGGATTTGGCTGCTCCACATGCCCAGCAGCATCTACTAACTAGGATTAATGAGGTGGCCTGTTCACCAGTGAT
The DNA here is from genome assembly GCA_026283785.1 of Coracopsis vasa. Lineage (NCBI taxonomy): Eukaryota > Metazoa > Chordata > Aves > Psittaciformes > Psittacidae > Coracopsis > Coracopsis vasa. The sequence continues at coordinate 28,775 of JANHGB010007698.1, forward strand.
CCAAAGGAGGTATGCTACATTTACTCCCAACAATATGAATAGGAGGGCCAGTTTCCTTTGGGGGCACACTGTTTGATGAAACTTAATGATGGTCTTGATATTAGGTGTAATAAATATACTGTATAGAAAGCACTTTTGCTTTGTCAGATTTAAATGTTAGTTAATCATAAAATGGTGTTTGGCTTAGCAGGGCTGAATTAAAGACCGTAATGGCCTCAGATGACATCTTTAAAGCTACTATTTTGCCTAAGTTGTGAAATAAAGTACCAACTTAAAGATCTAGTATTTACCTTTGAGATAATTCCCCTCTTTCCCCCCCATTTTTGGGAAGAGAGGGACAAAATTTCTGCTTGTTGCAAGTTAGGAAAAAGTCTTAAAAAATATGTTTGCACTTACCTCAATGTGTTTATGTAGGAACCAGCAGCTGTTAACTTTTAGGCAAAACTTCTCTGTGTGGTCTCAGCCTCTGAATTGTATTTTGCCTTTGTGTCTAACTGAGCATTGAATGAAATCTCAGCTAATTTCAAATTCCCTTTGTCATCATGGTTTTCAGCCAAAAGTCTATAATAAATGGTCAGAAGATGAGCTGAGACTGAATGAATAGTGAGTGGTATTCATCAGCCAAACATAGAGTCCAGATCCAATTATATGTATTCATTAAGTGATAATGATATCATGGTCTTTAACTAGGAAGAAAAGAGTGTAATTGAATAATAACAGTTGTACAATCCCAGCGGAACACACTTTCCATCCCAGCACAGCGACCCTCAGGGATGATGCAGAATTGATGGAATTCTATTACTCTTTGATAGATTTATTATGAAGGGCTGAGTGGACTTGCTACTCCACTTTGTCACTCACACTAATCAGTATCGTAAGGCCCCGAGCGTGCAGGCTTTTGTATCCCTTTGACAAAGACAAGGTTAGGGGAGGATGACAGCCACCCAGACCTTTCCAAACCCATCCTGCAGGATGAAATGGGCCAGCTGAGCTCTGAGCTGAGACAGAATTTTAATTTGTTTATCAATGGCTCACATGTGCAACACCATAAGGATATTTGTCAGAGTAGTAACACTGAAGCTAAACTCTTTTGTTTGGCAAGTGGAGCTTGGAAAAATATTTATTGAACTGTAAAAAACAGGGTAAATGAAAGGAAGGGGAAAAGTCTAAATGGAGTGGAAAATAACTTGCATTACTGTGCATAAAGTATAAGGAGGACGGTTATCTTTGTCTATTTTTGTTTGTTTCACTTGAAAGAAATTTACTCACAAACTACAGGCTGATCTCTTGTCGATTTAGAATCTGGGGGGTGGGGGGGAACACTACTCAGACAGAACAGAAGCTGGGAAAATGAATTTCATGTGTTGGTGTTTTATTGTTGTTTATTTATAAGAAGCTTCCAGTTCAGACAGATGGATTGCTCTCATCCTTTTTCACATTAAAAAAACACCAAAGTAAATAAAATACCCTGGCCTTAAAAGCTGGAACTTGTAAATACAGTCTTGGATTTATAAAAACAATCTTGTATGTGTTCAAGTGTGGCTGTTTCTACTATTCATCGTTGCCATTCAAATGCAGGCAATAGGCTCTGTCAGCATGGTCACTAGCTATCAAAGCCTGCTGGGTTCAGAGGAACAGACAATTTGTTGTGCTTCTGATCCGAACAGGAGCTGCAACCAGTGTTGGCACAAACAAGGCATTGCATAGGAGGCTGCTGCCAGGGTTTGTTTTTTGTCAGTGTTGTTGAATGATAGATATTTCCATCCTTTTCTTCTCTCTGAATTGCTTTTCTTTTTCTTTTTATAGTGCAGCATTCTGCATGCTAAGAGGGACTTGGCAATTCAGTGTCTGGGTTCAGTGTCCCTGTCCATGAAAACAAATAACTTGAGCGGTGCTGCTGTCCTGGGTGGATTTGCCATGCCAACGCCTCTGTCTCTGGTTGGGATTTGTGTCAGGGGCAGCACAGTCAGCTGTGACTGCAGCAGCAATCGGCTTCACTGCCTCGAGAGAAGCAGAGATACCAATGAGCAGAATGGAAAGCATTTAGGAGAACATCAGTTGCCCACATGTTGTGCTGTGGATTCTCTCTGGGGCTTTTCTCCCACAGAAGCTCCCTTTTTTTTCCTGTTTTTCTCTCCAGCCAAAGCACAGTTGTGTGAATGTGCCTGTGATGGTGGCCCTGATGGGTACTGCTGTATGTCAAACTAAAGGGGCATCTGGAGCACAGGGAGGCATGCCCACACTGATTTTTATCTTGCCAACAAAATCAGCGAAGGGAAGACAACCCAGGTTTTACCATATGTAGCAAGTACAGCATAGAGCTGCTGGCTGGCTGGTGCTTGGGTCTGGAGCTCAGACAGAAGCTTGATATCACATCAGCATGAGTACTACATGAGGTTTGTTTTGTCTCTCTTCTTCCTTTGGATAAGTAACTCTGAGGTCTGGCAGTGGACTCTTGCTCTCTCCCAGAACCAGCCACATCCATAAACTCTGAGCATACTGAGGTTCGGTGTAGTTGTTTGGTTAAGGTACCAGGGAATGTGTATTTCAGAACTAGAAATGATTGTCTGTACTACAAATTAAACCTACCATGGCCACAGCCCTTCTGCATGACTTCCTGTGTGTGGTACAACTGTGTCTCCTTTTGGGTTGGCTGGAGACTGCTTTCCCATACAGGCCTTTTTTTCACTTCTTTGCATCTTTCACAGCCCTGGGAGCAACAAACAGATGGTGGCATTTTGCATCTGTTTTGCAAGAGGATGCCCAGAAAATTGGGTTCTGTAAATGAACTACAAGAAGGATAATCCTTTTCAGTGCCATGCACTTTGGTGACGGGATGGGATTTCACAAGCCTCTGTGGCTTCTGAGTCTCTCCCAGGGGCTGGCACAAGTGCCTGTGAACAGCCACTCTTCTCCTGCTCTGCTTCTCTGCCTTGGCACATGGTGATCAACAAGCGTAATCAAGTGAAAGGGGGTGTGCAGCACCTTGGCCCCACAAAGGGACACTTCCTGCAGAACAGATGTCACCTGCAGCGTTATGCTGCCTCCCATGCAAACCCCTCAGTCTGGCCAAAGACCTGACCACCATGCAGGCAGGCACAGCGCCTCCCAGACAGATGGGCATGAGCACGGGCAGGCCAAGGACCACATGTGAATGTGAAATATGGTGGAGGTGGACATTATGAGCAGCCAGGAATGTCATAACATCTTCCACTCCTAACACCTTCATAACAGCAGCAAGATCAATCCATTTAGGGGTGACTTAATGCTCAGAAGCAGAGAGGTGAAGTGAGGAGGAGTGAGAGCAGAGACCCAGGCAGAGGGTCTACCTGGAAGAAGTGTTTTAACAATGTCATCCCTCCTACTTTAGCTAATGCAGAGGAATGTGTCTGGAAAAGGCCAGAACAAATGTTTGTAGCTTAGTAGCGGGGATCCCATTTCTGTCATTTGCTGAGCAAAGTTGTTGTAGTGAGGAGAGGTGTGTACATACCTAAGCAGACTTTGATGTAAGACAAGAGGAGAAGAATTGGAATAGAAAATACAGCATTTAAAGCTGTTGTCAGTTCACAGCTGTCACAATGATGCTATTCACTGCAATATTTCTTGTACAGTTCCAAACATTGAACTATTTTGCTATTAAAAAAGAAATGTATTTATTAAAGAAAAAACTCTGGAATAGGAAAGGGCAACTTATGGGCAGTAAAAAAGGCCAAAGATGCCATAAATACATTTTAAATGAAGTCTGCAATACATCAACTGAAAAAAGAAGATGTTCAGAGAAGGAAGCCTTGCTAGCTATTTTCTTGACAGCCTTCATTTTCAAATGAAAGATCATTTACCATGAAAAAACACTCTATGTGTGCTTGTCATAGTTTGATCTACTGAGTTGGCAGAGAACAGTAAGTGCTTGAAACTCATTATATGAGTGGGAGCTTTGTACTGCAGGGTGGAGATCACAAGCAGAATGCTCATTCATGCTCTGTGCTGCTGGGAGGATGCAATGGATTGAGTCTCTTGGCACTAACATCCCCTGAGGTCAGTGGAGCTGCCCTGGTGTTCACTACTGTAACGGAGAGCAGGATCAGGCCACTTGGATTTTCACAGGTTTAAATCAAGGCAGCATTTACCTCTGGATAGAAGTGTGGTTAACAAGCATCCCAATGGGAGCAATGATTGGGGTCATTCACCTGGATGCTCTTGCATGGGAGATAGCCAAATACTGATTTTATGTCGACCAGGTACTTTGTTATAAATGATATCAAGCTCCTTGTGAAACAAGGATTCATATTCTTAGGAGAGTATGGCTGTAACATTCTGTTCCTATGGGATCTCCAATGTAACTAGGGGGGCTCCAGCACTGCAGGCAGGGCTGGCCCAGAGTACACGTGCTGCAGCTGAGTGAGGTGGATGTCCATAGTTCTGCCAGTAAAATGGTGTGGAACCTGCTCCTGTGTGTGTCCTGGGATTTACTTCCCACAAGACAGTACAGTGTACACTAGCTGACTTATCTATGAACCATGGAAACATTTTGAAAAGGTAAAGCAGACAGTCCACTGAAGAATCATTTGTCACAAGTAATTGCAGGCAGTCAGAAAGAGCAGAGAGAGTATATGAATCATGACGTAAAAACAGTGAAGGGCAGGCATTTAGTCTGGTCTGTGGCTATAAGTGCAGTGACACAGGTTAGTCCTGGCATGATATACAAATGTTATGTGCAGGGGGACAAGTACAATGAATAAAGAATTCCCGTTTTCTCATTATCTCATGCAGCAGAGAGGTTTTTTACTTCACACATAACTCATAACTTTTAGTAGGCAGGAGATGGCTCCATTGAATTAGTAGGAACATTTTGTTTCCTGAATTTAAATATCCTCCCTGCGACAATTTATTTCGAATGTAAAATCCTGGTGGTGTACACAGCGGCAGGGATTTCAGGAACCAGCCATTTCAGCTGGCCAAATCTGGGACTGGGAACAGCAAAGCCACCACCACCAAAGCACCAGCCACAGCCAGCCTCTGGCAATCAGGCTGTGGATGATGCTAGCAAACTATCAGGCAGCAGTAAGCAGTATAGATCAGGTTTGGCAACTTCCTGCTCTATAAGCAGGACAAGAGCTCTAAAGAAGGATCATTAGAAAAATAATGGTGTAAAGAATCAGAAACAAACAAGACAAAATGGATTTTTAAAACTTTTGCTTCACAAATCAGCGTTTCCATTTGGAAATATTCAAGATAATAAAATCCACATAACATAGATAAGGACATTAGGATCTAGAGTGAAACCTATCATTCCAAAAAGAACAACTGAGAAATCATGTACAATGCTATTGCTTATGAATTTGTTACAAAGGTAGACGATGATGGGAACTTTTGTTCTTATGTCTGCTTCAGGAATTTATTATTTATGGGCAAATGCATGATACATAATAACTTTTAGTTATTCTGTAATTCTCTTCACTCAGGCATCTCAAAATGATCTGTAGATGTGGGTAGAATTATTAGCTCCATTTTAAAGGAAGAGGAATCGAGACCACACTGTTGGTTGTTCACAAGGCATGGCTGGATTGAGGTGCAAACGTTGCACCTCAGAGTTCCAGTGCAGAGCTGGACAAAAGGTCTTTGAGTATGGGATAAATGGATTTCTCTCACTCCAGTTTTGCGTCAGGATAACTCTGTGGGTTGAGACCTCTTATTCACAGTCCAGTTTGAGTTTAGTCAAAGCAGTTGAAAAGGTTATCTATCTCCACTGTTTTTCCCCTCATGACTAGCTGACAAAGTAAATTTTCAGCCTAAAATACTTGCATAATCATGTGAATTCAGAGGAGCTTTAAACTGTTCCAGCATGATTCAGCAGGACTCACAAGGTTGCATTCTCAGTTACTGGCACCCAAGATGTGGAGAGCTCTGCAAAATGTGTGAGCCACGTCACTTGATGGGTAACGTGTGCCTGCTTCAGACTGCCTCAGTGTAAGCAAGCTATTAAAATTTACACATTACTTACACCTTACAGTAGAAGTTCCTTGCAACTACAGTGTTCTCAGGACATGAAGCACTGGCAGCAGCACCACAGAACTGATTATTATCTGTGGTGAAAGTACTGAGGATGCTGAAAGCTCTTCTTGTTTTCTTGTCCAAGGATTTTCTTGCTCTGCTTTGTAGACTTAGCAGATTAGGCTGTAGATTGCATATGTGTCTGTAACTAAGAGACAGAGTAGTTACTTAAGAAATGCAACCCAGCCTTTTCCTTCAGAACCTGTCAAAAAGAAACTGTTTTGGGTAGTGGGATAGGAAATGAATGGCTAGGCTTGTAATCACATGTCAAGAGTAGCACATGTCATCAGCTTTCCTTTCCATGCTGACAGCAGGTTGTTCCAGATTCATGTAAATCATAGACTCATAGGATCATAGAATGGTTTGGGTTGGAAGGGACCTTAAAGCTCATTCAGTCCCAAACCCTTGCCATGGGCAGGGACACCTTCCACTAGAGCAGGTTGCTCCAAGCCCTGTCCAACCTGGCCTTGGACACTGCCAGTGATGGAATGACTAACCCAATCTGAAAATTCTCGTTTCTAATAAAAATAGGAGGGAAAAAAGTTCCCAGAAAGTTGAAATATCCTGTTCTGACATTTTCAGAGCAAAAAGTGGAAATCTCAAATGTTGAAATTACTTTTCATTTCAAATATTCAAATTCTGTATTATATTTAAATGTTGTTAGGAGATAAAAAGGTCAAATTCTAAAAGGCCATGTTAGAATTATTGTTTCAATTTTGCACTGAAACTATTTGTCACGTTGTACAAATTTTCCTTCATTGAAAATTCCAGGTTTCATTTCGGGTCATAACAAAGACAAATGTTCAAACTTCAGAATCCATTGCTGTGAGTCTCTTCCCTCTCTTTTCTCAGAATGGCTCTGAGACTCCTGAGAAGCCCAGTGGAAGCAGTCAGGAATTTTTAGGAACCAAAGAGTGGTCTTACACCAAGCCCTGAATTTGCCTTTTTGGAAATCACAAGCGGAATTGATTAGTCAAAACTTTTTGTGGATGGATAAAAGAATAAATAAATCTCAAGTTTCTTCAAAACAGACAGAAAAAAACATCCCAGTTTTCTTAAATCTGTGTAAAGGAAAAATAAATTAGGAATCAAAGATCTTTGTAGACATGCTTGTGCATGTTTATTGTCTAAAGCCAGTACTGATAAAACTGAGCATTTGCTTTGCTCTGCCAGGCTTCAGTTTCCAATTTTGAGATTAGAGACAAAAGTTCCTGCAGTTCCACCTCCTTCCCATTTTGCCAGGAATTGGCTGTGATCTCATCTGTCTCCTCTTCTGAAGTGCGTATTTTACTGGCTGTGATCTTTGCTGTAATTGGGTTATTCTCTGGTTACTTCCATACTGGCTTACTGAGGTAGGGGAAATCTTGTTGCCTGCAAAAGAGTAAAACTGAACTTCAGTGGAACTGGAATCTCACCTTCATCTGCCTCTGCCAGTGTAACATTTTGTAATACATTTGATTTTTTTCTTCTCTTCCATCTCCTGTTTCTCCTTTGTTAAGCAGTTCACCTTTGAAGTGAAGGATCAAGCTCAAAATCTTACTGTTTTACAAATGAAAAGAGAGATTTGGAATCTAATGTCTTTTTCAGCCTTAACAATAACATCACTGCCAGCAACTCTTTAAAAAGGACTGTTATACTCCCACTCCTACTTAGTGGCAGAAATTGGTCTGGTTTATGTTCCTGCTCAGCCATTTCCATTCATCTCTGCCTTGCTTTTAATGGCCCAATCTGTCCCAGTCTCCTTAGGCAGTGTTTACATTCATGGTCCATTTGGGTGGAACGATTTCTCACCTGAGAATCCCACAGCCATTGTTCTGCTTATGTTTTGTGCACTGGTTTTATTTTATGCTAAATCTGGCTATGGGTGGCTTTGTGCTTTAAGATATCCTTATGTCTAAGGGTTGAATGCTGTTGGGACAAACACCAGCTTGGCTGCTGGCATAGGCACAGGTAGATCTGTTACCACAGCACTGTATGTCTGTAACCTACCTCTGAAAGGATCCCTGTCTTCTGTCTAGTACCATACACAGGGTGCAGACTGGTGCGCTTTCCCCTCCAGCATGGTTTTTTGAAAGACTTCTGTGGGTACCCTAGAGAATGTATGCCGTGTAAATAGATGAAAGTTATTCCTGGTATCAGAACATTTCATTTTTGCAGGAGTCTAGGGGAAGGTTGGGAAGATAGGTGGAAGAAAAAAGGATGAAAAACCCTTTCTGAGCTTGTTGTAATACGTCTTTTTTTCCTTTTCAACTGCGGAGTCTTCCAGCCTCAAATGAATCTGAAGACATGAACTGTTATTTTTATACAATTAGCCCATCAGAGAAGACTTTTGAAGGCAGTCAGAACCCAGTGAATTACATACGCACCAAAGAGTGGCTGGATCAGGAACCTGCAACATGCAGAACCACAGTTAACTGGAACAGTTGAGCAACCGGGACCGTTTTATTTCAGTCCAAATCTTAGTAAGCAGCTGTTAATTCCAAAGGATTTGGGTTTGGATTTTGTTTGAGTCTTCTAGGGTTTCTTTATGGGTGGCATTTTATTGAATTGCGCTGGTTTTTCATTGCAGTTGGTTTAAATTGTGCATCTCAGCTGCTGCTTTGATTTAAATTTAATGAGTTATTATAGAATGATTAGATACAAAAAGACTATTAAGAATGTTTTCAAATTTAACAGTGAACCTGATTACACATCCATAAACATCCTTTCAATAATCAATTGGTTTTTAATGATGCAATTTTTTTGTGAAACTTATGTTAAACCTTATTTAGATCTAATTTAAGCTGACTCAAACAGATACTCAAATATCTATTACTGTAAACCAGCAATTTGTCTTGCTTAACCGCTGCTTACATGAATAATAATACATAGCTTTTTGGTCTGAGTAATGGCCTGGCAGGATCTGGAATGAGAACTGCTGAGCAGATGTGATAGAACTGAAGGGTGGAAAAAGTGGGAAAATGGGATGGAAAGATGGAAATTGCTGGTGAAGCTACCTTTCCTTTCACATTGCTGACATTTTTCTAGTCATGGCTGCAGATGTGTATTGAATAGCATTAGCATATTGATGGTGAGTAATGCAGCCTGGAGAATGTTGTACTGTGTGCCATATTTTATAGTTTACTTGCAATTTGGGAGGCAGAAGAGAGATAAGACCTAACTTTACTTACTAAGGACCTGAGCTTCAGAGGTTATAACTCCTGTTGAGCATCTGTGAGGAAATAACAAAAGTGTCTATTTGACTCACTGACGTATGCAAGGGTAGGTAAAGGAAACTGTTCTACATGGTAAAGATAGTTAGCCAGAAGAAGATATATGTTGGATGAGATAGTGAGAAACAGATCTGAAGGAAAAGAGGGAGAAAGAGGAATGAGAAGAGGGAAATGCAAAAACTGGTCACTTGAATTGAAGATAAGATCCACCTCAATGTATGTGTGGTTTATCTGCCATCAGACCCCTGGCAGGGTGGTCATGACTGAGCAGACATGCAGTCAACAAGTAAGATTAAGTCTAGCCATGCTGACCCTCTGCTGTCTGAGTGCTTGTCCTGGAAGAGTTAGGCACTTTGCGCCTCAGAGAGAAACAACAATGTACTTTATTGCTATAACAAAACTCAATGGTAAATGCAACAGTTGCTTAATTTGATTTGATGGCAAAAATCAGTCGACTATTTACTGCATGGATGTTTTCAAGACAATGCAGATGATGCTCGTGTTTGGTCAGTCCTGATTTTGGTCTGTTTCACCTCACACATGCTTTTTTAACAAAACTGTTCTGTTTCATTTAGTATGCTGTTTATATCTTTTATTCCTGGCAGTAGAATATCACAGATAGGTAAGAACTTTTCGTAAGCCTTTTTTTAAATACAAGATTGTATGTTTTTCCTAGAGTTACCAACTTCCCTGTCTGAATGGGATTGCAGTGCAGTAATGGGGAAGTTGGCCATCGTTTATTTAGCTGATCAAAAAAGAAAAGTCACTGGCCTGCAAGTGATAGAAGAAGTCATTGGCAGGAGTGATACACTATTGTTTCTTTCCATCTTGTGTTCTAAAGCAGTCATGAGCATGTTGCGTTCCACCTTTCCCTTCCACAAGCATCCTCTGAACCTGGTCTCTGTCTTTAGACCTTCTATGCAAGCTGTGCACCTTCATTTGTCCTCTCTTGGCTCCAGGCATGATATTTCACATTCTGGTTGCCTACTTTGCTTGTGAACTCTGGGGAAGAGACAGGCTGTTGTTATATGTATGTTCAGCACTTTCCATGCTCAGTTCTCTGCTCAGCCACATCCTCTAAGTGGCTTTATAATGCAAACAAATAACAATATTAGCAAGATTAAGGACCAAACCCATTTCTGGCACTATGTTGTCAGTCTGGAGTCAGCTGTGCTATTATCTTTTTCATGGTGTGACTTTTTTCTAGTAAAATTATAAGGTGAAACTGCAGTGGATTTACTGATTTTATTGCATTTGTAAGTGATCTAGGATCTACTGAAGTAAAAAACAATATCCTGTGAAGAGGAACAAAACCAAGCTCAGAGTTATTGATCTATCTTTCTGAGATGTGGTATTCTTTTTTCCATGAAGGGTCTGGATACCAAATGTGAGTTTGTAAACCATCTGTAGCTCCAAACGTGAAGTCCAGGAACAAATTCCCACTGACTTCAGTTAAGAACTTGAAAAATTGGCCCAGTTATTAGTGACCTGTTGCCATATTTGTGAGAGGCAGCAAGGTACAGCACAAAACTTCTCAGCCATCAAAAGGATCACAAAAGACAATCAAAGAGATCTGAAACCTGAAAATGTTGTTATAGTCCAAGGAAAAACTCTTCTTAGCCTTGTATTCACTCATCCTTCATGCTGAAGTATTCCCCGTCAGCTTTGTAATATATACACACAAGTGCATCACACTGACTTGCTGTTGTTACCGTTGGTACAGGTGTACAGTAACAACAGTAAGATCTCTATGGCAATGTTTTAATCTAGCATAAACCTCACAAGCCAGAATAGGTGTGAATGACTAATTGTGTAATTGTCCCTCTAATACTAATTTAACCTTGCAGCCAACAATGGTGTTTGTGTTAGAATCTCTTGGGAGAAATTCAAGGCTTTGGTATATGTTTAAGAATCACTGGATCTGAATTCATATGAATTTGTAGAAATCATCTCAGGGTCAGAAGGGCTGCTGCAAATGCAAGTGATGTGGGTTATGATATCTGCTTCCTCTGCAGGTTATCAGCCTTCAGCTATGACAGCACAACTGCTGGTGTAATGAGTCATTAACCCAGCTCAGTCAGGAGTGATCCTGCTTTGGAGAACCTTGTACTAAACCTCTTTAAGCTAAGCCAAATCGTTTGACAGATTTGGACTAACTAATGGCTACCTGAACAATTGTGCTGGCTGCTCTAAAGGGGGAGTAACCTCTTGTGGGAGGTGAGGGAATAGGAAGTGAAGCTGCTACTTAGGTCAGCTGCAGCACCATGGTACCATGATGAGTTACCCCTTTAACTAACATACTCTTTCCTTGTTTATTCTCAAAGAAAATGACCTGGTCTCAGGGTGTTGCAGGGACTGGCTGGTTGGTATTTATCCTGCTCACACATTGCTGCCTGAAGGCTATATTTATTCCAAACCAAATGTGTTGTGATTCCATATGCCAGGCTGTTCTCAAAGTGAAGGGATAGCTCACGTCCTGTAAGATGCACTGACTGACATTATGAAGAGGGAGTATTCGAGACAACAAGTATTTGTTGCTCTAAAATTTGGAGCATTATTGAACTGCAGCAAGGGAAATTTGAGGGGTTTAGCCTGTTTTCAAAATGAATTTATACATGACAAATGGTGACATTTATAAACTGTTGGAGAGGGCCCTAAAATAAAGAGAATTGAGATTGAAAATATGAAGACCAGCCTGGAAGGAGATCAGGATAAGAGATATTAATAGCAAACCCCTCCCTGAAATGCAGAGAAGTAATAAAAGAACTCCAAGGACATTCCTATTGATGGATGTTTTTTGCTGTGACCCTTCTCAGAACATTTCATTCAGTTCTGCTGCTTTACAAAACACTGTTGCTGCACAGATGGATTGTGCATGACTACAGGAAAAAGGGCAAAGCTCTCTAGAGCAAAGCCTCACAGCTCAGCGTAAAGTCCCTCTGCCCTCAGAAGGGTTTCTGAGGAGAAAGACTCTTCAGCTTTGTACTGAAAGCCAGTACAGGCTCTGAACATTTCCTCCACTGCTCTGCATGGCTGTAACTATGGAGCAGCAACCTCCAAAGCAAGGCATAGAGTACAGTTCTGTTCTGAAGAGCCATAGAATCATATTATCCCAGATTGGTTTGGGTTGGAAGGTACCTTAAAGCTCGTCCAGTTCCAATCCGCTGCCACAGGCAGGGACACTTTCCACTAGAGCAGGTTGCTCCAAGCCCTTGTGTCCAACCTGACCTTGAACACTGCCAGGGACGGGGCAGCTACAGCTCCTCTGGGCACCCTGTGCCAGTGCCTCACCACCTTCACAGGGAAGAACTTCTGCCTAAGAGCTCATCTCAATCTCCCATCTTTCAGTTTAAAGCCATTCTCACCCTGTGCATCTGGCATCAATCTGTGGCCTTGAATAAATACATCAGCCAGCAGTGTAGTACACAAGAAGCAAGTCTTGAGAGGAATGAATTGGATTCTTTGCTTCCTCTGGCATTTTTAAGAGGAGTCTGTACTAAATAACCAGTATGAAGACTGTCAGTTTTATATCCATATATACTTATATGTGTGTATGTATACACATAAATATATTTTTGTATACATATATGTACAAATATATATAAACCCCATTGGTACAGGTAATACAATGCTTTAGTGAGGAAACAGAGGAGTACTGCTCAGAGGGGATACACAGGGTGAAACTCCAGCTTAACCTTCATGAACAGCATTTGTGGGTGTTAGGTTGTGGGGGTTTTCTCACGTGTAAGCCTTTGATTTGAGAACCACCAGCATCCAGCAAACATTGAGCAGACACTATTGGCAGAAAACTTTGCAGGAGGAAATTACAAACACTGAGCACAAACACTGAAATCTAGGCTTTGGTAATAGTTATTTATTATCATAATATTCTTTTTTTTTGTAACTTAAAAACATTTCAGATATACTTGAAAATCTTCAACTCTGTGACTGGAGAAGGGATATAACTGCCTCAGAAGGAGTCAGTCCCTTCCTTTCTGCAACTCCAGTGCCTAGGACTCTATAGTAATACAAACAGATGCTGCACAGGTAGCTCATGCTGGCTTGAAACATAAGCCCAAGGTCTTGATAACTTGGGGGACTGTCTTGATTTTATTTTCAATAGCCCTGAAATCTTGGCTGCAAATGGATTATCACATTCACTTTCCATGCACCGGTTTTGAGGTCTCAGTGAAATACATTTTTCACTTTCCCTTCTGAAGAGCTGACACTATTGTGATATCACAGTATGCTGCTAAATACCTGATTTCTGCTACTCTGTATGGGGCTGTATTTCCTATGAATCCCAAATAAATCTTCCAATAGAAAATGCTGCATAATGTCAAATGATCATTGTTATTACAGATTTGGAGATTCCATTAACAATACCATAAAACGTCAATAACATGCCTGAGATTCTTAAAGGTATAAAATAAGTCCCTTTGCAAAGAGAAGTCACTCTCTGGTGTATGAACTGCAGAAAGAACCATACCCCACATATTTTGTTGTTCCC
>JANHGB010007699.1:243-15537 GCA_026283785.1 Coracopsis vasa
ATTTGTCGAGGGCATACAGTCTCTTAGGTCCCTCTTATTGCACAAGGTGTTCAGTGTGCTCCAAACCAAGCGGAAAAGCTGACCTCCATTAAAGATCCAGTCCTTTGTAAGCAAGGCTCTTTTTCTGTGTGTAGGGCCCCCACACAAGGACAGACAAGGAAAAATAGCAAATCTCTACATGGACAGATCTACATGGACAGAAGAGGTCAGGCTCCAGCGTTTATACTTGCTTTCTCTAAACTGGCTGGCCTAGAACCAGCTCTGCTCCAGAAGATGCAAGACACGTATTCTAGAAGATACATATAATAGCTATGTAATATATCAGAATTAACATATCACAAGAAATCCTCCTTCCTGAACTACATTGTGCTCTAACTATTCACAGGTTCTTACACAAAATAAGCACAAGTTCTCCTGAACAAAATACATCCTCATTTGCTACAAGTTAAGTTTTGCTGCTGTTTTCATGGTTAAAAAATCATGAAAAGATCGACTATAAACACTCAAGTACCAGAACACAGAAACTAATATTTAAAAAAAGAAGTTATTAATGAAAATTTACACTGCCATGCAAAATACTGTGGAGAATTGCTTGATCATTAATGCATAAATCACTCCTGAATTGCACCTCAGTAATGAACAAATGTAACTTGGAATATACATTGGTTTTCAGTAACTTAAACAGTTAAAAATCATACACATATATATGTTAAATAACCAAAGGGTGGATCCATCTTATTCTCTTTCAGTTCTTACCTTTGCCTAGGAACTATGAAAAGTGCTCGTACGAGTTTTCTTCTGTTGGCTTTTGTATTCATATTCATGCAAAAATCCATTGCTGCCTGTAAAGAGGAAAGTCAATGGAACACTTCACCTTTACTGCAGTGTGTTTTTATTTAAAGTAATACAGCATGCTTTCCAAAAGCATCTTTATGGAGCTATTCCTGTTACATGCAGCTGCTTTATGAACAGCCATAAAGAAAACTTTCTTTTTGTCTAGAACTGACATAGCTGCAAAACAAGTCCAGTTGATTCTTTTGATCAATACAAGGAAGAAAACAGCTTTAGGCAGACAGGGAGTGATTTGTCAGAGAGGAATGGGAGGAAAATAGGAAAAAGCCAAGTCTACTTCTAAACCAAACTAACACATAAGAAAACAGGCAGACAAAATCAGTATCGCATGCTGTTTGGCAATTACTGATTAAGTGAGGGGAAAAAAAGGTTTCCTCCAAAGTAATTACTTTAAATATAGTTCAGCTCCTGACAGACTCAAAAGCTTCAAATCTTTACTTCCAATCTATTTGATCTAGCATTACCTTTAAGAGTGGATAAAAATGAAAACTATACCTTGTCTATGAGATCTCTGTTGACACAGTTTGGAAGCTGCTGAAGAAAAGCATCTACTATAAGTTTTAAATGAGATCCAGTACTGGCTTCTTCATCCTCTTGTTCTAACAGAGTGAAATAAACAAGCAGCACACATCTTTAAGCTATGAAATATTGCAATTTATGATCATATCACCCAAACATTTGTAATGTTTAGCTGTTAAATATTCATTCACAGATTCAAACATATATAGAGAGATAATATATAAAGATGAATATAAAATATCTTTTTTAATGAAGAAAAAAAATCCATTTATTGCTTTTGCTAACAAAAGTCAAAAGTAAACTTGTCTTCCTATTCATGAAGTTCCCTGCCTCCTACTTTATACTGTCAGGAGCAACAAGAAGTCTATATTCCTAGAAAACAATGGTAATTTCTTTAGATGATAGAAGGATGATCACAAGAAGGCCCAAACATGGAGGAAAACAAACCAAACCACCTTAATGCAACTGTAGACTCTACATTTTCTATATGTTTGTCCTGCAGGAGAAACAGGATTTTTGACCAAAAGCATCCATTAAGGCTATTCTTTCATCCAGTATGTTCTTGACATCTTTTCACTTTAGGCTATAAAAGCTAGAGGCCAACTCAATTCCTTCAGCAGTGCTGAAACCAGAGCCTAGAACCATAAAGCAACATGGATGGAGGGCTGATCATGCAGCAGCTGCAAGACAAGTGGCAACTTGTTTTCCAAGCAGGTGCTTCTGTGGAATTCACAACACAGGAAGCAGCAATAGTGACTTGTGTCTATTGATTGAATCCCTAACACTACTCAAGTAGAAGACTGTAGGACAACTCTACCACTGGAATTTAGCTTTTCTGACATCTGCTCTGAAGACCTCACCAGAGCAATCCCCCTACAGTTATCCTCTAACTGCAAAATTTGTGGTATGCTTACAAAACTCTTCCAGACTTTACTAAGTCCTAGAGAAGAGTTTAGTTTCCTCTATAGCACAACACAAGCCAAAACAACGAGCTGCCACACAAACACTTGGGAAAAAACCTTCCTTCGCCAAAGCAACACAGAAGAACACTGCTTCCTGAAAAAGGAACATGATGAAGCTTGATTTTCTTTCAGTTTGAGGATGTTCAGCAGTTAATAGGAATACCCAGGAAAGTATTCATGTGGTGGAAATCACACCCAAGTAACCTACAAAATACCCAACAGCTGGTAAATTCACTATGTCTTTAAAGGCTACCTGGTAAGATAAACCAGCATGAAGACTCAAGTTCATTTTTCAAGTTGCTGAAAGGGAAAGAGATAACTACTATAAGGGAAAAAGATGCTACATTGTAGGACCATTCTTTTTTTCTTGTTTGTGGAAACTGCTAGGGGCAGGGGTTGAACTTAGGCAGAGAAATGTTAAAATCTGCTTCAAGGAACACTGCAAGCTACCCAGTCTTGAAGGTACTAGAGATTAAAGCAGATGGCATCACTTCTTCCTCCTCTCTCACTAGAAGTCAGAAGAACAAGAGAAGGGCTCACTAATAAAGGAGGGGGAAAAAAAAAGGAAGCTGTTCCAGATTCTCAACAAGAGGACCATGAAGTTTTAAATGCTTAATGGAACCCCAACTCTCTCATCACCCATATACTCAGACTTCACTAGGATGCATATAACAGCTCAAACAAGACAATTTTTAGTAGCAAATCTCATTTTAATGCATTCTTCCATTTAGGTATTTACAGCCACACCTTCCTGTCTGCCTCTAATGTTCTTTTATCTTCCCCTTTTTTCTTTACAGCAGCTAGTTGTCTCGCCTTGATCTCCTACTCAAACTGACTCACAGTTCTTGAAATCAGTTTAAAGAAGTCTTTGACATTTCAGTCACTATTCAAGACAATCTTTCGAGTCCCTGTTATCACATTTAATTTCAACAGCTCCCAAATGTATCTCCCCTTTCACTGGTCCTTTCCTTCACTGAGGGCCAAAGATACTCTCACACTGTATTTCTTTCTCATCGCGGCATGTGGATGCTTTCTAAGTGGAAAGGCTCTTTTCTTTTAGTACCTGAAGCAAGTTTGGGACAAGACAGAGTTTTACAGTGACAGGAAATGAAACAGTCAGGGCTTTCAAGTACGCAATTCATGTGAAAAAGATCAGTTAATTTCTTGCATTCACTTTGATCCTCTTGAGTTTCAGTGTTCCAGTAGCAGCACATTTTAAAACTGCATTACCTCTTTCAAAAATTCACTACAAGTAGTAATGTACAACCATTACTTAGACTATTTGTAATGGTCTGTCTGGGTGCAGATCAAGTCATGCAGCATAATCACTGTAGAGAGTGAAAGAAAAATTACCTTTTCTTTTTAAACACCTTTATATTTACCAGAAATGAATGCAATGCTGCAGTTTCCAGGGAGTAGAATTGAGGAACCATCAGAAGACACTAGACTTACTGAAGTCATTCTCCTGCAATGATTAGTGCCAAACAATCTTCTGCTTCACCAAAACTAGCCTTCCCCCCTCCCTACACACATACCTTCTGAGAGAGCCCTGGCTCCTTTCATGTCAACATCATCTTTTCAATTTACTAAACTATAACCTTGCAGAGAGCTTTCTCTTCGAAACCCCACTCTGCCTGAAAGGTTGAGTCTACTTTGTATAGCGTCACCCAGACAATGGAAACAAGGAAAGTGCTTTTGTAATGTCTGGAGCTTTGTGAGACGAGGTTCTGAAATGAATTTGATCACGGAGGAGCCCTTGCATCCTGATGGTACAAACTAAAACTGTGAGCAAATAGTTGGCTGGATCCCCCTCTCTACACAACACTTGGCATAAGCATAGTGTTAAACATCTTATGAAATAAAAGCCTGAGGAATGTGTTCAGAATCTAATCTCACAAGTCAAAAAAAAGATTTCTTAGTTAATAACTTCAGATCTGCTTTTAAATTCCTGCTCTTCTGATAGGAACTCTGCTAGCTCTTTAAACAGTGTAGCAAAATTAACAGGGTTGTCTTCATACTCACTTCTACACATTGTTTTTGCTGCTGACCAACCTTACAAAAACAGGCACTAGGTATGTATTAACATCAGATGACTCCTGCTCCCGGTACCCTTGATGACTTCCACCCTGGCCATTCCTTACTTAACATCTTTGTCTCCGTTCACACAGCTTCATGTTTAACATTTTATCTTCTCTTTCAAAAACAACCTCAAAACTCACTTCTTTCAGCATGTTTGCGGTGACTATTTGCAGCTCCGGTGCTATCTGCTCCCTCTCTCTTCCCTGAGCATATTGAAAATAAGAAAATTAAGATTCACTCAAAGTTAACACAATAAAGAAACAAAATAAATTACCTGAATTCCTGATAAACAAACCTCTTCAACTAACTGCATCATGTAAAACTTTCCTTTTATATGGCATACCTTAAACTTAGCTGATTATAGTCTCTGACCTTTAAGAAGTAAGGGTAGGCACAAGCACTGCAGTGCTGTGAAGGATGCTACACCAGGGGAGACCTGCTTTGAAAACATACACGCTGGAAAACTGTCTTGTCTCCTTCATACTGAGCTTGTTCAGCCTGGAAAGGAGAAGGCTCCAGGGAAACCTTAGAGCAGCTTCCAGTGCCTAAAGGGACTGACAAGAAATACAGAGAAGGACTTTTGGCAAGGGCCTGTAGGGACAGGACAAGGGGGAATGGCTTTAAAGTGAGAGGGAAAATCTAGATGAGGTATCAGGAAGAAATTCTTTTACTGTGAGGGTGCTGAGGCGCTGGCACAGGGTGCCCAGAGAAGCTATGGCTGCCCCATTCCTGGCAGTGTTCAAGGCCAGGCTGGACAGGGCTTGGAGCAACCTGCTCTAGTGGAAGGTGTCCCTGGCTGTGGCAGGGAACTGGAACTGTATGAGCATCAAGGTCCCTTCCAACCCAAACCAGTCTCAGATTCTATGATTCTATATTTGGACAGGCAGAAAAGACTGAAGTGACAGAAGGTGATGCAGAAGTTATGAGAGATATGCAGTACCTACTATGTGACTAGATTGTCTACCCTATTTATTCTATTTCCCCCTCTATAATTTACTTATTCTCTCTGCTAATGAAATCCACACCACCAAATTATCACAATACCCAAACCAATTTTTTTTCATCTTGGATCTTGTATCATGTTTGATGTGTCTCTGAGCAACTTGATCTAGTTGAAGGTGTCCCTCACTGCAGGGGGGCTGGACCAGATGAGCTTTAAAAGTCCCTTCCAATTCAAACAATTCTGATTCTATGATCTAAGTCCCTGCTATACCTCATGCATCCTTCCTTTCTACACTCAAGGCCCATGTCAACCCAGGAATCCTCCGTTTTATGTCTCTATGTGTGTAATGTGTGTAATGCAGTGGTTTCATTCTTCACTAGCTCTGCACAAACATTACTAACTTACCTCAAGTACAGATGCACAAAAAATGCAGTACATATGAAGAGAAGTTAAAGCTGTATTTTGTAGCTGAAGGACACCCAGTTTTCCTAATTTCAAACCTAAGGGAATTTTACTTAAGAAAAAGGCTGGAAAAAAAGACATCTTCCAGTTCATTAGATGGAAACCCACCACAGAACTTGAAACAGCACCTAAATTAAGATTTCTGTTATTTTAGTATATCTGGTGAAGCCAACGAGGGGTGTTCAGAATTACACACACCCCCAAGCAATCACTCTGTTTTGCTGTATGTTTCAAGTAAAGTAACACTCACATGCTGCTAACTTACAGCCTAGTTTTCCAGCAGCACAAGGATTTACCAATTGTATCTGTTTTAGTTTCCATCATTCATTTCTGAGGCTACTTGCCAGCATCAAAGCAATCTGACAGGGTATGGAATTCCCAAAGACACTAAGTTTTCACCTATCTCACTAAAAATAAACTCATGAGCAAAGACAACTAGGAAGCAGCAAGAAAAAGCCTACAGGGTGAACCAAATGATATCACCTTCACAAGCTAGAGAGTAAAAGGCTTTCATAAATGGTTGGTTGTTTAATGAGAAAAAATAAACCCTATTCTGACATATTTTAGATTAACCCTTCAGATGAGAGCATGTTTAATGCTTAGTCAACAGCTCATTTAAAAGCAGAAACTAGTACTGATCGTTGTTAATATATGATGATGAAACCTCCTACAATCTAGAGCATGACCATCAATCCCCTCTGAGCTACTCAAGCTGGTATTGCCTCCCAGAGACACTGGACCTTCTATATCTCATCTCATTTCCTGTTATTCCTTCCTCACTTCTACAGGGTCTCACTTTCATGTTATTTGTCTTTATATTCAGAATAATCTTCATCCTCCTATCACGACAGTAATCCCTTTCAAAAAAATCAAGAAATACCCACATTCCTTTAGATGTCCATTGACAAACTCTTCTGGCCTCTCTAGCAGGCTGTCAGCAACCCAGAATGAGCTGCTCTTTTTCCCTTCGATTCCAAGGGAACATCTCGGTGTACCACACTTACAGACAGTTGGAACCAAGCTCTTCACTGGTCTTCTCAAGATCTCTGATCAGAGGATAACAGCTTACTAAAGGTGAACATCCTGCAATTAAAACTTAAAATCTTACCCAGCTGAATGAGCTGATGGCCATTCAAAGAAGAAAATATATAAATAGAAGGGAAAATTCATTCCAAAGAGGATATGGCTTTTTCCAATCTGTCTGGGTAAACAAAGGAAAAACCTAAAGAAATATGTGATAGCATTATCCTAACAGTTTTCCTTTCAGGAGGAGTCTGAAACAGTCTGACCCCAGAGCTGTCTCTTTTTTGACTTTGTGAGGTGGCACAGACCAGCACAGTTCCAAGATCAAGTTCAGCTCAACTAACTTTCAGTAAGCAAGTCACCCAATTTGAAGATTCACATGCCCTAACCAATCCCTATTGTCAGCTGAGAGAGACTGGACCACTGAGGATTTGTTCAAGCCACGCAATGCCCAGATCCACAGATCCATGCATCAGTTTGGTTCACTGAACCCATGTTTTGAACACCAATATACAGTCTTTGCCAGGGCCTGAGCTTCTTTGCTTTGGTATGAACTCCACAGCTCAAAGCTCTGGCTTTAACTTCTCAGCTTTTAAAGCACAATGCTGTTTCAAGCAATAGGATTGTTCTCACCAACGAGGAGGGGCTGGTAGGGAACGTGATGTGCAAGGGCAGCCTTAGCTGCAGGGACCCCAAAATAGTGGAGTTTTTGATACTTAGGGCAGTGAGGAAGGCATGCAGCAAGCTCACCACCCCAAGACTTCAGGAGAGCAGACTTCGGCCTCTTCAGGAGTCTGCCTGCTAGAGTACCAGGGAATAGAGCCCTGGAGGGAAGAAGGGCCCAAGAACACTGGATAATATTCAAGGATCACCTCCTCCAAGCTCAGAAGTGATATATCCTAACAAAGATGAAGTCAGGCAAAAATGCCAGGAGGCCTGCATGGATGAACAAGGAGCTCCTGGACAAACTCCACAGAAGGAAGCCTACAGGAGGTAGAAGCAAGGACAAGTAGCCTGTGGGGAACACAGAGAAATTGTCTGAGCAGCCAGGGATCCAGTCAGGAAAGCTAAAGCCCTGACAGAACTAAATCTGGCTAGGAACGTCAAGGGCAACAAGAAAAGCTTCTGTAGGTATGTCAGTAATAAAAGGAAGACTAGGGAAAATGTGGGCCCTCTCCAGAAGGGAATAGGAGACCCGGATACCCAGAAAATAGAGAAAGCTGAGGCACTCAACAACCTTTTTGCCATGGCCTTCACCAGCAAATACTCCAGCCACACCACTCTCATTGCAGAAGGCAAGGGCAGAGACTAGGAGAATGAAAAACCACCCACTGTAGGAGAAGATCAAGTTGAAGACCATCTAAGGAACCTGAATGAGCACAAGTCCATAGAACCTGATGAGATGCATCCACAGGCCCTGATGGAACAGGCAGATGAAGCGGCTAAGCTGCTGTCCATTATGTTTGAGAAGTCATAGCAGTCTGGTGAAGTTCCTGCTAACTGGAAAAGGGGAAACATAACCCATTTTTAAAAAGAGTGAAAAAGGAAGACTGGGGAAACTACACACCAGTCAGTTTCACTTCAATGCCCAACAAGATCATGGGACAGATCCTCCTGGAAACTATGCTAAGGTGCTTGGAAAATAGGGACGTGGTTGGTGACAGCCAACATGGCTTTACTAAGGGAAAGTCATGCCTGACAAATCTGGTGGCTTTCTACGATGGGGTTATGGGAGAAGAGCAACTGACATCATCTACCTGGACTTGTGCAAAGCACCTGATGCTGTCACACACGACATCCTTGTCTCTAAACTGGAGAGACACGGATTTGACAGATGGACCACTGTGAAATAAAGAATTGGCTGGATGGTCACGCTTAAAGAATTGCGGTCAACGCCTTAATGTCCAAGTGGAGACTAGTGACAAGTGGTGAAAACCATTCTATGATTATATTAGGAATTCCCTAGATCAGGAAGTATTTTCAGTTTTAAGCCACAGAATCTCCAGCCAGTGGACTCCAGATGTGGATTTTTTCCCCACGCTCTAGACACAGAACAAGTTTCCTGCTTCAGAAATAAAAGCAAAGAATCTGCATTGGTCCTTGGAAAGGCACAGGAGTAAAACCACTGTGGTTTACAAACCGGGTTCAAAGACACTGCCTCACTTACTCCTCTGAATTTGGCTTTTAACACCTGATGTTGCTTTTCCCACTATTAATTACCACTAAAAGAAATACTTGTGATGCACAAGAATTCTTAAGAAACCTTTCTCTGGTTCCCCTGGTAAAACTAACACAGCCAGAGTTCCACAGGTTCCATTTGCAGCCCTTTATGCACAATCAGAGGTTAGAATTCTTAAATCCTGCTATGTAAAGCTATAACAAGACAGAAAGGCAGAGCTGAATCTTGTAGTTCAAGTTTAAAACAGAAAGTATTAATACCCTAAGCACATTTGATGATAAAATCATTTATGCACTGAAGCCTACATTCTTCTTTCTAGTCACTTTTCAGACCACTGCCTTCACATTTGATTATCTTTAAAAGCTAAAGGAATCAGTAACTGTCATTACATAAACCTCCATATAATACTTTTCAGTTGGTTCTGAATGTCTTGTTACAAATGTTGTTTTGATCACAGTCCTAACAGCTTCTAGCTACTAGTTTCATAAATAAATCATTCTTCTTCCTGAAGTTTATCTACTGACTAAAAAACATCAAAAAAAAACCCAAACCAGAAAACAAGTAATTCCTAAAGCAAATTCCTTTTACCTTGCTCATCAAGAAGCTTTTTTGTAAGATCTTCTGCCTCATCTCCACAGTCTAACTCCAGGGCATCATCATTAATATCCAAGTTCTCCAGCTCCAACTCCAAATCCTCACTCCCAGGTGCTTCCTTATTATCTTTGGCATCTTTTGAATCTATTTAAAAATTAAGTACAAATATTAAGTTATTAAATACATGCAGGCATCATTAGAATACAGGAAGACTCACGTTGCTAAACCTGTGTCTGTTTACTGTCTTAGTCTTGCTAAAAGAAAACAGGCAAAGAATATCTACTTCTTGAGACTAGAATGTGTCATCTGTTAGGTCTCAGTGGTCTGAAATCTTTCATATAGCTTTACTCCAATGCCTGAAAACTACAAACATCTACCTACATTAAGGTCTGTTAAGGATTGCCAACAGTTCTTAGTGCTTTGGTTTGCTCTGAACTATACCTGGTACATCTTCAATGGATGACATGCATATATTCAAATTGCACAAGATATTCAGAAATGTAACAATTTAAGTCCAGAAGTGCTTAAAACGGATAGCCAGGCCATCACATGGGAAGTGCAAGCAAAAAGAACTTGCATACTGGGAAGGTCAGATAGAAAAACAGTAACCTCCAAAATAATACCACAAACATTATTCAGAAATAGCCATTTTCAGAGATAAAACCCCTAAGTTAATGTTTGCACTGCATATTCCTCATAGCTCAACTGAAAACAAAATTAAGCAAAGCAAACAAAGCTTTTGTTACAGACTGAGAAAAAAGGGAAAAACAGAAGAGGAGGAAGATACTGATTAAAACGTGTTACATAGAAGGTCAAATAAAAATCGTATTTTCCTTAAAAACAAATAATCTGTGCATCTCTAGATGGAGATTCAGAAAGAATACCTAATGTTTTTCTTGAACTACAACACTGGTCCAACATAGAGCTTTTTTTTCCAGGAGATTACGATTTTGTTACTCTTTCAGGCCTCCTTCAAACCTCATTTGCAGACTGTGCTTCATTAAAAACAGCATTTTCAAGGCAAATAACCTTATTAAAATACTTAAATTTTTCAAACAAAAATGCAACAACTTCTAAGCAGTGCACACATCATACGGAAGTAAGTAGCAGACTCACAAAGCAGGCAACCTGGTTAGAGTCAGAGATTAAATTAGTCTGGAATGGACGCTGATGAGGTCTCCAGCCTTTTGCTCAAAGTGGATAAGCAATGTATTCACACCATATTTCTCAGGTATTTTTTTTGCAGTTGTCCTGAAAAATCTGTTCAAACAGAGATTCCAACCTCCCTGGGCCAATATCCCTCATTATCCTCACAGGGGAATTTCAGAGTTTAGAGATCAGAAAGAAGGCCATGAGTTCTAAAGTTTAAATTCCATTCATACTCAACACTGGCCTACTGCACATATATTAGAAATTTATGTAGTCTGTGTCTTTGTTGGCATTTCCCCAATGCCAAAACACTGCTCTGATGCAAACATGCATCTTTTGTTACACTTTGAGCCAGTGATGGCGAATGTAATTTTTATCCTACTGTAACTAAAGTCTACCAGTGCCTGGTTGTGAACCTGTGTCCAAAGTGAGGAACCTTCCAGACCTTTAAATCTATTAGAACTTTATATTGAGACACAGTTAGCTATGATTAACAGTTTAGTGGAAAACACAGAATGAACGCTAACATCTTGCAATGATGATAAACTTTTAGGTTTTGCACAGCAAAGTTAATATTTACTTACATTGGTTAATCTCCAATTATTTTAAACTTCAACTTCTATCAGTATTAAAATGCACTGACTTTTTGTCTTCCTTAAACTAGCTGTAACCACTGACATGCATCCTGTACTGAAAGCATCAGAAGATAAAGTCTGAAATACTGTACAAATGTCGTAATTCCTAAAGCAGGTTATATCCCAGATATAATACCTACCCTACAGTTTCTTCCCTAAAAATTCCTTCAAACTGGGGTACTGAGTTGCTCACCACAAATTATTTCATTAGAGACTCGTTACTTCCACCAAATTTGCATATCTGTTAGACAAGACATCTTTAATACTCATAGAAGTATTCTACCTCTTGATTCATCTTTGCCAGAATCCTTGTTCTGGGAACATTTTTCATTATCCTTAAACAAAATTGCTGGTACAAAAGCCTTTAAGTCGATGAGATTCTCATAGAAGTTTCTGGCATCTTCATCTTCCCAGATACCCCCCTCCAAGTCATATTCGCCAGGTTTTCCTGGTGTGAAAATATCAATGCCAGGTCCATGTTCTGCAAAAACAGTGAAACCACAAGAAAGTTACTTACACAAATTTCTGGTCTTCTAAAGGGAGTCACCTTTGAAGATTAAAACCAAAATGCTTTTAGAAACGTTTATTACCACCACTGCTTCAACTGAAATATTGCCATGTGTACTTTAAAATGCTTTTAACTACCCAATTATAATATTAGATGCATCAGCAAGTTATCTTAAAATTGCAAATTTTACATTGATAGAAAACACAGTATCAGAGTAAAAGTCAAATCAAGTCAGTCAAGTGAAATCAAGCAGCACATTATGTGGTTTTAGAAAGAAAAGCTGTACCAGACTTTAACCACATTAACATAGAAAGTAATCACTGAGTATGATGAACTGTACCCCATGGTATTGCAAGAACAGATGTTTAAAAATAACTTTAAATTTAGAGGCATTCAGGAAATATATTTTTTTTAAGCTCAAGATCACTACAGACAAAAGGTGCACTTGACGGCATCTCTGAATCTGAGATTTACGGCATTCAACAACTCTGCCAGTTAAAAGCTGCACTTCTCAGGAGGTCTGAGAGCCACCTAGTGACATATCTGGCTTAACAATATGCTCCTGCTCATAACGTCATGACCCAAAATATACTTCAAATCCATTTTTGAACAATATCAGAATTTAAAACTCTAACAAATACAGTCCTTTCAGTATTTAAAAATGCATAAAATTAAATGGAAATGATTAGGTCAAAATAATTTTCCATTTATTCATATATTACCTGAAACAAATCTAAAGGGATATTACTTAAGTTACCGTAACTACATGGCATATACAATAGTTATGGTTACGTGTTAGGTTTAATTACTTTAATTAAAATAATAATGTAATATTCATGCATTGTCATCCTTAAAGGGGAAAACCTAACTAAAAAGAAATCAATGGAAAGAACACATCAGTAAGAAGGTTTGGTTGGCTTTCCCACCACATCCAAGCCAAGCCCAGCATTCCCTTTACTTCCTTTAGAAGATGGCATACCCTCAGGTGCTGGTTTCTCTTGGGGAAGGTCAGGCATATTTTCATCCAAAAGATCAGCCAGAGATTGAGAATTTGCCAACAGCTTCTGATATGACATTGCAAATTCCTCATATTGCTTGTGCCGATCTTCACTCAGCTCTCCTTTGGAGTGAAGGATGCGCCTACAAAATCAAGTGACAGTAAGGCAACCTTTCTTAAAATCTACTTGAGCTATGCTGAACTACTATCAATTCCTGTGAGCAGAGCTGACCTCTCTTCAGCAGAATTCTAGTTTAGACCACAATAGCAAAAATTGGATCAACACAACTTTTTCTTCCAAACAACCATATTGAATTACTGACTTCAGTATCATTGAGCTCAGTACAGTTACAGAAGCTTTAACTTCAGTGTCCCAACGAGAAAAGCTAACATTTTTTGCCATGATTATCTGTAATAGTCCTGCACTATGAAAAGACTTGTAGTAAATTAAAACATTCAACTCAGATGGAAGCTGGATAAAAGTTGCTTTACATCTTTAACAACACATTTCCATCATGTTCAAATGACTCAATGGGCAATCACTGCCAGAGGCTCAGACAAGTTGTATGTTAAAAGCAGCCTGTTCATTTCCCAACAAACCGAGTTATTTCAAGGCTACCAGTCCAAATGAGGAGCAGTTCAGGGTTTTTTTCCACTTGCTCTGTGTTTTCTTTTATGAAAATATCCATACTTATTTTCCATTTCATTTTTAAAACTGAAATCTGTTCTCAAAAGCAACTTGCATTTGAAGGAACAGAATCACTGCTGACATACAATAAAGTACAACTCAATTTTCTTACCAAACTACAATTAAGGCCATTCTGGATTTTAAACAAAAATATCAAGAATTTTCAGTAGTTTGAAACAAATATACAGAACAAGGTAACATTTGCTAGTACAAAGATTTTGCCTTCCACAGAAGACTGATTAAAGACTGTCATCCTTGATTTTGGGGTAACTAAGAATAACCCCATTACCACTGTTCCAGTTTGTCCTCATCTTGGGCTCTTACTACTACAAAGATACAAACAAGCTCAGACCAAACATGGGTTTTCAAAACAGAAAGCTTTTCAAAGGACAGAATGAGCTTGCCTAGCAAGATTCCAATGTGCTTTACAGTAGCTTGAATAATGCTGGTAACGTTGGACTAACCAGCTGTAATCACTGACAATGCACCCTGCACTGAGATGAAAGCATCAGAAGAAGTTTGAAATAGGGTGCAAATGTCCTAATTCCTAAAGGAGGTTGTATCATTACATTACCTTTAGGCTTTCATTAGGCAATAAGTACACTAACATGTTCTTGCCAAAAAACCCAAACATTTTATGGCATAAAACTTCCAGATTAATTTAAGCAATGTAAGTTGAAGGATATCAATCTTGGCTTTTGCCAGTTCCAGGTTGACTATAAAACAGAAGTCATCTTCATACACAACACATTCACAGGGCAAGCAATAAAATCCCTTGTATCTGCTCAGAACCAAAACTTGGCACATGTGTCTTGCTAGAGGGCAAGAAGCAAAAGTTCTATTTCTTGTCCCTCACACACCTATGTAACACATATCACCTGCTCCTGCAAAGTAGAACACGAAAAATTAACAAATCAAATAACCCCTCATAATTTCTGACGGGCAGTAGTGCAGTTTGGATTCAGGAAACACGTAAAGTGCCAATTCACAGCCTTTCCATGGATACAGCTATCCACTGCATACTTACTATGAGTTTAAAATATAACAGAAGCCTCAAACAGGAGCACTGAAGCCGTGCTATTATTAAAAACCAAAAACGCAAAGTGCTATAACAGTACAAGAGCTTCAGTTCTCAGTTTCAGTTCCCAAAAGACAAGTGTTAACAAATTCAAGGAAGCTAAGGCATCCTGAACAGATTTTAAAAGCACAATTGATTTTAATACAATTAAAAGTACAGCACACAGTACTTCTCTTACTGCATGTCTCTTCAGAACTTTATGCAGTGCCACAATGCAAGTTCAGCAGATTTTAAAAACATCCTTTAGACCAAAGCAGCTTCTTTTCATATCTAACACTTACTTTTGAAAACTCCCACCAGAATTCTGGAAACAAATGGCTCCTTTCAGTGACACAGCTGCACAGAGTTTGCTGTGCCCTCAGCTGTGTAACCAAAAAGATCACCAGGCTCTACTGTCAAAGCATAACTCAAGGTAGTTCTAATTATCCACTTGCAGAAACCCTTGTGTCTAATAATGCTTTCATTTTGCCTATGATTCAGCAGATAACACAATATTAAAGCACTGCCGAGGTTAAAATCGTATCATAGAATCACAGACTGGGTTGGGTTGGGTTGGAAGGGACAATAAAGCTCACCCAGTTCCAACCCCCTGCCACGGGCAGGGACACCTTCCACTAGAGCAGATT